>APFE030861527.1:2549-83052 GCA_000404065.3 Pinus taeda
CATACCCTCTTTTCATTTTTTAATTTTTTGTAGTATGTACACAAAATATGGAACCTTTGCAGCCTGCAATGATGAACATATTTAGCCCTTCCACTATCAATCATGAAAGATGAAAGCTATTGGTATAGGAACCTAACAGTACCTACCGCCAAATATCTATGCATACAAAAACACCCATCAACAGAGTGATGCACCAAGATATATAGGAGAACAATATTTCACCTATTTGACCAAAAGGCGCCCTTTAGGGTGTCATCAATTATCATCATCATCTATCAACGCATCAATGACCAGCATGTTGACTGGACGCAAATGATTTGTTGTCTGATTGTAATTAGTTCCAATTAGCCATAATAACGAGCATGGTAGATGCCTGCCTCGTATAGACACACCATTATTGTAGTTTTTTCACTACAACCTTGGTATCATTCATATTCAATTAAGGGGTTTTTCTCTACTCAACTCTGCAACAACCTATCCTCTCTCTCGAAACATTAGTTAGACTCTCCAAAGGAAATTAAAACATGAT
The DNA here is from genome assembly GCA_000404065.3 of Pinus taeda. Lineage (NCBI taxonomy): Eukaryota > Viridiplantae > Streptophyta > Pinopsida > Pinales > Pinaceae > Pinus > Pinus taeda. The sequence continues at coordinate 3,079 of APFE030861527.1, forward strand.
GTATTTCAGCTATATGTTTCCTCCTAACTTCATACATTAAGGGGAAATTATTAACACCAAAAAGGTGTACGCTTGCTAGTAGAATCCAGAAGACATTAAAAGCATCCAGAAGAATGCACATGTGGACATTTTTCTAGCCAAATACATTATGAAGATTTGAAAATAAAAATCTCTCTTGAGGTCCAAATTTTATAAGGTACATTAATTAAGGTTGCAAGTTGCACAGTTGCAGAAATATATGACCCAGTAGTCCGGGACCACTCTACACACTTGGAGTTGGTTTTCTGACATGAGATCGGCCTAATACAATTGAATTCAAGTTGCCTTGGATAAGTACAACCCTTAATGGAATCCTCTTGTCCTACTCATGTTTCTTTATCATACATGTAGCAAGAGAGGGAAGAGCGATTGAAAAAAATCTATATAAATAGACCATGGGTGAGCTAAAATAAGAGACAGTGTTATGCAGGCCAAATTGTTGTTTAAGCAAACCACCATTCCATTATTCAAACCAAGGAAGTGAAGAGCACTAGCACGTTGGCCAATTTCCTTCTAAGCAACCCAACATCTTACTAAGTAAAGAGGAATCCACCCTTTAGAGAGTCTTCACACTTCTTTGAGAGAGTGGAGAAACTTGCAAAGAGATTGAGGAAAAGAAACCTGCTTGTTGAGGATTTTTGAGCTCCCTAGCTCAAGAATTCCTTTCAAGTGTCTAATATTTGAGCATTGTTTTGTTTATGTACCTATTTGTTTAATTTTATGTTTATGTATGCATTGTTTCGACTATTTAAAATGTTTTTCTTATTTAAGTTTTTCCACTAACAACACCAATTTTGATTGTGATCCTTTGCATGTAACAATCCACTACTAATGGTTTTTTTTCATATATTTTTGCTCCAAAAGCACTACAATAGATAGCCTAATATCACTCAAAGAACAAGGAAACAATGATTCAAAATCAATAAGTTAAACAAGACCTTAATAAAACCCCTACTAGCCATGACAGACATTTCGTTAAACATATCATCCACATGTAGAATATAGGTGTAGGGATCTCATACTTATCTAAAAATATCTATTCAATGATTATTCCCTCATGTCATTTTTTGCATTATCATCTATTATGACATATATACATTATCCATTCATTTACAAGTAAAAACTTCCTGAGAGACATACATAGTTGCTGCCATAAAACACACATGTAACTAGCATAATAACAACATCAATACTCAAGAAGGTACAACCATATAGATCACATATAATCCATCAAATTACTCATACAAATACAAGAACCAATAACCTTTCATTAATTATGTAATAAACCAACCAGATATTGGACTACCATATTCCACCTGACAATAGATTAGTTGAGCCAAGTCTCTCTTCATTCAATCACTCCTGTGTGATATTCCAAGGATGAATGTGGGAATCATAGAACACACAAAAACACCAAAGAATCATGGATTCCAACAGACTTCTCCACCTACACCATGAGGAATTTGAGTGCCTCTTAGTCTCTCAAGATTTATCATAATCCACAGTCTGATCTAGGGATCACTAGGCCGTACATCAAGACACACTCTCTAGGACTTACCGTACATCCCATCCTAGGACTACTATGCCCAGCAGAGAGAAATACACCTCTTGGCTTTACTGTATATCTCGTCACTCATCGACAAGGATTCCTAGGTCCACTGAGGCATAGAATCCTAGATTTACTACAACCCATAATACATTTCATGGGTTACTAAGCCAGTGGCTTTACCGTGATCCACAGTCTCATTCAGGGACCACTAGGCCATGTGTTTGTCATTTGGGAGATCCACCCCACTCAGTCTCGAATACATCTAGCCATTCCACATTAACTGAAATTGAGAACCCAACTCATCAAGGCTATCCAAAAATGGGAAGGCTAGGTTGAAGAACACTGTCACATCTGGAAAAGCCCATGCCATGATATAAAAGAACCACATGCAATACTATGCATACCAAATATGAAAAGGAAAATACACATGCAAGTCGATGCTTGTAATGAAGCCTATTGTAGCTTCTTGATCCTGCCTTTCCCCACTTGATCTTTTTTTCATCTTGCCTCTTTTCATTTATTGCTCCAATGCCAAAGTGCTCCAAGAAAACTCTAAGTGTCCAAGAGAGAGAGAGAGAGCGTAATAAGAGAGATCCAAAGCTAAACTAAAAAAAGTTTACCAAGTAACCTCATAATCCCTTTTATGAATTAGGCCTCCATTTTCTTCATTTTCCATTACTTTCCTTCAATTTTCTCCTCACGTGCAACCTGTGACCTTTCGCCTCCTTTTTCTCCCAATTTCCATTATTTTTATAAAAAAAAATGTGCCAAAAATGCAATTTCGCCATTCTAAAGCCTTATGAATTTCCTTTGCCAATTTCCTTAGCTATAAACAACAAAATGAACACCCCCAGGATGTCCTGCCCAACATTCACCATGGAATATGTGTCCCATCAACCATGGTTATTATTTTTAACTTTTATTACATGGAATTTTCACCAGGGTTGTTGCAACCCCCCCCTAAAGGACATTGTCCTCAACTTTTAATCACATATATACCTCACTATACTACTGGAAATAAGACATACTACTTATGGAGATTTATAACATAACTTGATGCAGTATTTACAATGATGATCCTACTGAGTGCCAACCCACATGACATCATAATAACATGATAACATAACCACATGATAGCATAGTAACATGACAACATAATCATAATGACATGACACCCATACCGCTTAGTGGAGATTTATAACATAGCTCATGGATGTAGTTACATCCATATACATATGTAAATATACAAATATCACCAAAAAATATACCAAGACATCATATCAAAACATGTACCAAAACACCATATCAAACATGTATCAAAACAACATATCAAAGCATATACAAAAACACCATCTCAAAACTTCTTTCCCTCAAACAACAAACAAGGAAGGATACATAGCTCACATCTGATCCATCATATTCCATGTAGCTTCACAGGGTCCAAAACGCTTTTATTGCACTTTAACTTGATCGATTTCTTGGTTCCAGAGCATGAATACCTTTCTTTGCAATATACATTAAGGATCTCACTAGAATTCTACATTTGGTTCAACCTGTAATGCAGACCAGTGAATCACATGATGAACATATTTAACATAGTTCTTAAGCAATCACACATGGAAAACATCATGGACTTTCACTGTCAGAGGTAATGCAAGTTGTTAAACTACTGGACCAATCCTCTCAATGATATGAAGGGTCTAGAAAATTGTGGTGCCAGCTTGGTACATGATCCAATCTGCAAGGAGATATTCTTCAGTTTGATGTGAAAGTACACCTGTTCCCCAACCTAGAATTCCTTGAACAACTTTTCCAGTCTGCAAAACTCTATTTCCTATCTTGTGTTTCGTTTAGGTTCTTCTTGATCACCTATATTTATTGTTCCATGTCTGCCAACATATCTTTTCCAATCAACACACTCTTAAACGGATCACTCCAACTGATAGAAGTATTGTAACTCTTCCCATACAATGCCTCAAAAGGATTCATTCTCAATGGCTCCTCATAACCATTGTTATATGCAAAATTAACCAAGGGTTGAAGATACTCCTCCCACTTCCGATGTTGATGGATCACATACATTCTCAACATGTCCTCCAATATCCTATTGACCCTCTCTCTTTGTCAATATGTATGTGAATGATAGCTATTTGGAAGGCCAACTCTATGCATAAACTTGTAAACAACTCCTTCTAAAACTTGGAAGTGAACTTTGCACCCTTATTTGACCAAAAGTTTCTTTGGAAAAGCATGCAGCCTAACCACATCTTTGATGACTACCTATGCCACATCGTTAGCTGAGAATGTATAATTTAATATAATGAAGTGTGCAACCTTTGTTAAGCTATGCACAACAACCATGATGGAATCATGTTGTCTCACTTTCCTCGGAAACCTTGTGATGAAGTCGATGAAAATTACCTCCCATTTTCATTCTAGAATCACGAATGGTTGTAGCAATCCACCTAGATGTTTACAGTCTTCCTTCACTCACTAACAATCAAAGCATCTAGCCACATACTCTACTACATCCCTCTTCTAATTGGGACAATAGCAAAATTCCTTCATTGCAGTCAATGTCTTTTGATTACTTGGGTGGCTTGAATATAGTTTCACATGAAACTCTTTCAAGATCACCTTCTTGAGCTCACTACTATCTCACACATATATCTTGTCTCCAAATCTGACCAATCCACCCACTCTAATATAATAATCCATACCTTGTGCACCTACACCTATACCTATACCTATACCTATGCATGTACCTATATTGCTATCTGTTCCTGTACCTATACCTATGCATGTACCTGTACTGCTAGTTGTACCTATACCACTACATGTACCTGTACCTATACCAACACCCTACTGTAACTTGTGCACAATCTCCATATACTTGAAATTTTGCTGACCTCCGTGTAAGATCCTATCCTGTAAGTATGTCCCATAGGAGATCATAGATGCCAAGTGATTTACCAATACCTGCTTACTGAGAGCATCTAGCACCTTGTTCTCTTTACCTTTTATGTACTTGATCTTGAAATCAAGCTCATTTATCATGGCCAACCATCTAGCCTACCTGGCTTTCAGATTTGTTTGGTTAAACAAATACCTCAACCTAATATGATCACTCATCAATAGAGGCATCCTGCCAAGAAAATGGTGTCTCCATATATTCAATGCATTTATAATCACTGCTAACTCAAGATCATGTGTCAGATAGTTTTGCTCATGCTTGTTTAGTTTCCATGACTCAGAGCATACCTCCTATCCATCCCGCATAACAACTCCACCAAGTCCTCTCTTGCAAGCATATGTGTGCACTACAAACTCTTTGTCAGCATCTACAATCTATAGCACTGGTGCATGTGTCAAAAACTACTTAATTTTCTCAAATATAGCCTCACAATCTTATTTCTATTCAAACTTCTTACCCTTCCTTTGCAATGATGTGATAGGATAAGGAATCTATGAGAAGTACCCGATGAACCTCCTATAATAGCCTACCAGACCCATGAAATATCTCACCTCATCCACAATCTTAGGAGCTACCCACTCTATGATGGCCCTTATCTTCTCTTGATCTACTACAATTCCCTCCATGGAGACTGTATGCTTAATATAATGTACCTCACTCCAAAAGAAACTACACTTTCTAATCTTAGCATACAACTGGTGCTCTCTTAACAACCTCAATGTTGTTGCTAAATTCTCGACATGTTCTTCCTCATTTTTGGAATATACCAATATATCATCAATGAACACAATAACAAACTTATACAAATATGGACACAACACACTATTCACCATGAACATAAATGTTGCAGGGGAATAAGTGATACCGAATGGAACTACAACAAACTCATAATGAGAAAACCTGGTTTGGAGAGTTGTCTTGTAAATTTCCTCCTCTCTGATGTGTACCTAATGGTATCCATATCTCCGATCGATATTTGATAGAACTATTTCTCCTTCAGCTGATCGAACAAGTCATCAATTCTCAGTAGAGGGTACCTATTCTTGATGGTCACTTTGTTCAACTTCTTTTAGTTAATGCATGATCTGAGAGTTCCATATTTCTTCTTCACAAACAATAATGTTGCGCCCCAAGGTGATACACTCAGCCTAATTATCCATTTTCCAGTATTTGCTTCAACTCCAAATTTAACTCTATCAACTCAGGTGTGATCATCCTGTAAGGTGCTTTTGATGCTGGAGCTTCTCGTGGCACTAACAAAATAGAAACATCTACCTCCTTATGAGGTGGAAAATATGAAATTTCCTTAGGAAATACATCTTGAAACTATTGCAAAAATAGGTACCTGCTCAACACATATTCATCCTCAACCTCCTTACCCTTATCACTAGAAATGTGCACTACAAATAACATAAACCCTTTCTTGCAGCTACGCTTTTCTTGCATGGATATCACCATCCTAACTAACATGGATTTCTTATTACCTTGCAACAGTCTTGGTTCCCCATTTTCATCAACACACTCAATGGCTTTGTCTTAATAGTCTACCTTGGTTCTATGAAGATACAACCAAGCCATGCCCCAAAACATATTGTATGATCCCAATGGTAATACATTCAAATGTGTGTTCGCATACCATTCAAATCAAATGCACAAGCACTTACCCAAAGATGAACTCACTTCTTTGTACCTGTGGTCAACTTCACTAACCAAGCTTGTGCATGAAATTCCTTACTAAAACCACACTTATCCACCAAGTAAGCAATAATATAGATATAATTAGATCTAGGGTAAACCAAAATAGAAAAAACTTGATTACAAAGCTTACCATCCCTCTCAATGATAGATGCATGGTGTTCTTCTTTCCTGTTGTCCATGACCACATATATATGAAGAATGCTCTACCTTACATCCCCAACAATATGTGCCTCTTGTGCACTGTATATCTTAGGCCTACCACCCTGATGGTATGGACAATCTCTCCTAAGATGTTCCTCACCACATGTCCAACACTCGAACCGACCAGTGCTCTCACCTCTATGTTGTTGCTGCAATGACCCATGTCCCTCTCTAGCTTCATTACACTTCTTTTACGGTGCCATATTTTCTTTCCCATTTGCATTCTTAGGCGTGGTTCTCTTAGACTACCATTTACCCTTACCTTTGTCCTTCCCTGTCGATCCTTGTTGAGAATCATTATTACACTTTGACTATTCATAGCAATGCTTCAATTTCCCAATGGCTTCCTCAAGCAATGAAGGCTCATCATACTCAATCCTATCTCTAAATTCTAATGGAAAACCACTAAAAGATCACTAAACTTTATCCTTCTCAATAGTAAGATATGGTACATACCATATGTTAGGTTCCTATACCAATAGGTTTCATTTTTCATGATTGACTATGGAAGTGCCAAACATGTTCATCCTTGCATGTTGCAGAGGTTCCATATTTTGTATACAGACAAAGAAAATTAAAAAATGAAAAGAGGGTATGCCTTAAAAGAATAATCAAAAGGCAAGAAAATGAATTGGTTAGAAAAAATAGAAAAAATGAACCCCAAACCAAAATACCAAGAAAGTGGCCAGTCAAAATGCCACTGCTATCTTATTTTGCAAGTTCACAAGGTGAAGACACTGCTGCTTATCACACTTGATGGATGGCCCAACAGTTCAATCTGGACCATTCCATATTTAAATTTGTTGTTGTAGAATAAAGAATGAATATCTATCCAAAAAGTTCAAGCTTGGCAGATGAGTAGATAGGTAGAGAAATTTAGGAGCCCAACTGCTTAATTTGGGCCCTTGGAAGAGATAAGGGTACACTTAGATAGGAGGGCAGTCAAAAGAAAAGAAAGAAAAGCAGGGTTTGCTAGTCTAAATGCACCCAATCAAAAGGAAGAAAAAATGCTAGGCGTATTAGGCTGAGTAGGTAGTTTGAGGTTGCAGAAGCAAGGTTATAATTACTTTTTGTCTAATCAAGAAGGATTTATCTCATCAATGACACTGGTACCATGGCAGTTATTTGGTTGCATGACTTTGGAAGTATGACTAATTCCCCTTCATTCCCCCAAAGATCACTTACTAACATCCCCTCAAGGACCTTGGGATTTGCCCAAAAAAGTCTAGTTTCACTCCATTTTATGTGAAATACCAAGTTGACATCTGAGTTGACTTAGTGAAAAGAAGCCACATTTCTTGTGTAAAAATGATCATTCCACAATCCTTTCACTTCCCTATGCCTAAGTTTTCATATTATAAACTTAGCATTCATCCATTTAGTTTCAATCCATAAACTCATATTAACCTTTGACTCTATTATTAGCTCCCTTAATCATTCACTCGTCCCTATTACACAAAAACTATATAAATAACCCAAAAAAAAATAAATATCCCCACCCCTTGGCACTATAGCCATACAATACAAAGTAGGGGAAAACTAGGTCCATTTGGGGCCTTAATATTAGCCCTTCCACATCCAAAACTTAGGATTAATCTAACATTTGGTTAGATTGATAGCTATGATGACCCCCGCCCGCATGCAAACCATACTATATAAACCCCGCGCATGCATTTTGTTTTGGTTTTGTTTAAAGTTTGATTAAACGAAAAACCTTAACTTGGTGCTGAACACACATAAACCCATAACCAAAGTTCTAAACCCGCCCGAAACCTTTGAAAAATTAAGGTTTATCGTACGTGCTTTTTTGCTAACGCCCGATCATATCGCTCTCCTGTCCACCGTCAGATCGCCCTCCGCAGATCCGACGGTCCTGATGCATATCAGACATGCCTTGACGACAGTACGTTAGTACCCAATGGTCGATGGTTTCACCGTCGTACACGGGGACACCTGTCGTCCTCTTATTGCATTGGGCCACCTCTGACAATTACTGCCCCTGTACCAAAGGCAGTCCGATGGAAACTGCTTAACGCTCTGTCCTTCTGCCTGCGTCACCGCGTGACATTGTAGCCACGTCACCTGCCACTGCCCTGCAACTATGCCACATCATCCACTAACGTAACCTCCTCGACACCATGTCAAGTGCCACATTATCATACACGTCAGCTGCCACATCATCCTCCGTACCCGCTACGTGACAAAAAATACGTCATGATGACGTCATCCCCAAAAAGCGCCAAAAGCACTAAAATGTCCAAAATTTGTTAAAAAGTCGTGAAAAAAACTATTTTGGTTATTTTCTATGTGCGCACCCACAGACAACATGCATGCGATTTCCATGTCCACCCACCTCCAAAAGCTGCACAGTCCACCAACCAGTGAACTCGACTCCACAGCTCCGCTCCGCAGCTCAAAGCACCCCTGCTAACCATCCTCGGCGCCACTAAAGACATGTATTTACCCATTTTCTCACCTGAAACCCTATTTTTACAATAAATCTTTGTTAAAATCACCGAAAGCACCTGTAATTCACATCCAAAATCACTTTTACCTATCACTCAAACATCCTGTATGCACTGTCCGAGCCATTACTTCAAAGCAAGCCTACAAATTTAAGCCCATCCCCTCGGCAATTTGGCCATTAGAATATGTTTTGTGCCCATTTTCACTAGCAGAGACCCCTAAGCTCCCCAAGCCTTGAACTAAAGTTGTCAAGCACCTTGTGTTTTCTATTTTCTCTTGTTTTCTAAAGAGAATTCCTCAGTTCCCACCCCCCTCTGCAAAATTTCACTCCTTCGGTCGAATCCAAGCCAATTTCCACTGTATTCTGCTTACAGAGCTTGCAATTCAACCAATTCATTCAAAGAACCCTACCAGACTCTGCAACAATTGATCCAAACCATAAATCTTATACATTAAAATCAATTTGATACAAAAATCAGTTTCTATACTTCTGATAAAAGCCTTAGAGCTTGAAGTGCTATTTTTTGTTGTTGCTTACACCTGTATTGTAATCAAAACACAAACAGTATAAACATGGAGGCTCCAGTGGCTCTCAACATAGCACCATTGAATGCACCACATATGGGTTTAGAGTGGCTACCTTTGGAAGACAGAGACTTCCAGATCAAGGACATGATGGGCATCGGGTCTCACCTTAAAACTGTGTGTCACTTCAGAAAAAATCGCAGGAATAACACTAATATCCTGGGAATCCGGGAATCTAGTATGCCCATCTACTACCTTCCATTAGTCAATGTGCTTCCTGAGTTCATTCATCTGTGTCATGCAAACTATTACCCCACTCAGATAGCAATCCTCACTCCAGATGGGTCTGTGCTATTCTATATCACACCTCAATCTATAAATGAAATGCTGAACTTTGAGCCACTTCAGCCTCTGACTTCTCTTACAATGAAGCACTTGCTTAATAAGGGTGCAAAGCTTTCTAGTTCAGAAATATCAAGGGTAGGTCAGTTATTTATGGAACCACAGTTCCAAGCCGATCATCCTCTACCCTACCATCATGTCTCATTCAATGAAATAGGCAGACTCCTGGTAGATATGATTTCCTACATTCTAGGATGCAAGACAGGAGAATTTGTGGATGAGACTGTGTTTCTGTTATTAACCATGTTCACTCCAGGACAACCCCCTGCTGTCATGTATGACTATGCCACCTTCATAGCAAACAAAATACATGAGAAATTCATGATGATGGAGAGAGAAAGAGTGTTCAAGTATACTTCCTATATTTACCATCTGCTGTTGTACTATCACCCTGATAGTTTCAAAGTTCCTCTCAAAAGACTGGACTCAAAAGGAGAAACAAGATTTGTTATCTTCTGGACCTCAGTTTTCCATGAAGTCCACTACTCTTCCTACACATATTGTGAGTTTTTTTACATGTTCATCTACCCAGCGACTTGCCTATTGATGGTGACTCCTCCTGGCAGACTCACTGCTGAAATGCAAAGAATCCTACATATTTCAAAGGGCTACAACATTGGTGATTGGTACTTTTACCAAAACCACACAATGATCAGAATTTATGGGTGTGATTTGCCTCCCTATAAGCTACCAAGATATGTCCCCATGAGACTTTTTTCCTTAGAATATTTCAGGCAGTTCAGTAGTGCTGATTTGACTCATTTTCATGGGAAAAACAAGAAAGCACAACTTAAAATCAGACATCAATTGGGTCCTTTTGTTTTTAATAAAAGGGAAGAGGCCTGGAAGGATGCAGAAAATATGCTAAGGGAAGATCTCATGTTGAAACAAAGCTTCTTTTGGGCACCATATGACCCTAAACACTTTATAAGCCTTAGAAGAATCAAACACAGGCTTTCAGGATATGTGCACCAGCCAATCCCCCACATTGAACAATATGCTAATCAACAAGAACGGGTAGAGGGCACATTAGATGATGAAGAGATTACTGAAGAAGAAAGATTAGAAAAAGATATGAAATACGATGAGAAAAGAATTGACCTGAAATATTTTGCACAGGTCACTTTCACATAGCCTCAACATATTGGAGCAAGCACATCAGCTGCTACACCTCCACAACAGCAAGCTAAAGAGGCCATTTCATCTACAGGGAAAGGAAAAGAAATTGAACATTCAGAACAACAAAGTACAATGGAAGAGCAACCATCCACAAATCAGGGAAAGGGCCAAGAACAAGGTCCTTCAATGCAAAAAAAGGCAACCGAGATCCCTGTATTGCAAACCCCTCATAATGAGGAAAGAGCTAAAAAGAGGGGCAGAATGGAAGAAACACCTACAGGTGCATCCACTCACTAGCAAGGTGAGAAAAGACAGAGGCTAAACCCTTACTCAGAGGAGGAAATTACTGAGGAAACTACAGGCAATATCAGAGGTGAGGGGACTTCTGAACAGCAGATCCCTCCTATTTTGGAGACATCGGTCAGCTCCTTTCAGAAGGAGCAGGAGAGACAACTAGGTGGGGAGGTTTCATCCTCCAAACAGCAGATCAGGCAAGGAACAGATATCAAACGAGCATTCACTGAGATCAAAGCTAGAAACAAGCCAATAAGGTTTCAGCTTTACAATAAATTGATGAGCATGGAACCAACAAATCAGCAGAGGCTGATGGAAGCATATGACATGCAAGCAAGGAAGATGACTCTTAGTCACTTCAGACCCACTATATAGCAGCCACAGCCAGCTGTAGACTATATTAGAACCAATCTAGAGGTCCTGGCCAAAGACATGCATCCAATAGACCAGATTGAGTTGCATAAGCAGGCTGGAGAAATGGTATACTCCACTCTAGCAGATAAGGCTCTAATGGCCCATAGATTGCAGAATTCTTTCTATAATACTTCTGCCCAACTAGAGCTGGAGAAAGCCTCCTCATTGGCCAAGGATAATAGGATAAAATCCTTGGAAGAGATTATTATAGAGTTGGGACATGATCCCAAAGATTCCAAAGGTGCACAGGCCTTGATCAGGAAAAAGGAAGAGGATATAGCAACCTTGAGAAGACAATTAAAGCTGCCAGCTACCATACATCCTCAAACCACAGAGGTGGCACAACAACAAGAGGTAGAGGATGTGGTCAGCCTACTTATGAGGATGAACCAAAGGATGTTAGACACATAAAAAGCATTGGAAGAATCTCAACAAGGGAAACAACCAGAGTTAGTCCCTCAACCATCCCAAACAACTCCAATAATCATACCTCCTCCTACAACAGTTGCTGCAGTAGCACCTCCCCTAGACTCAACTTCAGCAGCAGGTACCTTAACTTCAGCAGCGACTACAACAGCAACATTGCGAGAATCTAGCTTGAGCATGGAAGCTATGATGAAAGAAATTAAGGCTTTGGAATTAAAAATGGCAGAAATGAAGGAGACGGAGGAAAAGCTAGCCAATATTGAGGCTAGTTATGACAAATCAAAGATGACAGTTGCCGAGAAGACTAGGGAAGTAAATGCCCTAGATAACAAAATAAAGGCCCTGGAGAAGGACCTCACTCTCCATAGAACCCTGACTGAAATAAAAACAATTTTGTGGGACAAGATTGGCAAAGCTATTGCTGATCAATGGACAGCAATACAAACTATTTTTGACCAGATAGAATTGATGGTGGTAGCTCAATATGAAACTCAAAATGCCAGAGCATTATTGGCAGATAAGCCTGAGCAAGCCAATCAATTGATTCATTTTTTGAATACTCATACGAGTGAGCAGCTAGCAGCCCTGAACATTCAGAACATGACAAAGACCATTGTAAGAGTCAAGAAGGTTCTCACCATGAGAAATTTTGTTCAAACTATAGAAAGAAAGTGTCAAGAAATGCAGACAGAGGTACATGCATTCAGACAGAAAATTTCAATATTACAGAGCAAAGGTTTACCTAGCCTGGTCACTAGCACTGGGAAGCTGTTAAAACAGTATGCATACAGGCTAAATACTTATGTGAAAAATCAAATTACAGCATCATCAAGTGGCTCAGAAGAAACAGTGCCTCCCTCTGGACAAAGCTTGTATGATAAACTAGAAGACTTATTTTACATTGAGCATGAGATAGCACATCTCTTTCTAGTCTAGCCAAATTATTACACATACACTGGGGTTGATGAGACAATATTTAAATTAAGAAAACATCAATTACCAACAGATCAGTGGTGGCAAAGCTTGCTTGAGATCCTAAAGTAGATTTGATTCTCTTCTTGTAAATTGTCTGCATAACAAGTAAATTGCATTATATGGCTCTGCTATCGGAAAATCAAATCAGCCAAGGAGAAGATTCGTGCCAAGATGAACAGGCTCAAGCATAGGTGGCAAAAGATAGTACAACAGGACAACACATCAGCAAAGCGGTCATCAACCGACTATCAGAGTCAAAGAGTCAACAACAAACAAGACACCTACAGCAGCCAGTAAAGCGCATTTATTTCCTCATTTATTATTGCGTAGTTTTTTCCCACATTAGTTATTGCTTCTGTCAGAGTAGATGGATAAATTTATGTCCGCATATTTCCCTATGGGATATTTTGTAAACTTCTATAAATACTTGCTAAAGAGATGTATTATTGTTGGCTGGTGAATATCATTCTGGACCTGCGCTGTATGTTTTTGAGAACTCTTCAGAAATAAAAAATTGTTGGAATGCTTTGTTGGTGAACTTGATGGTTATGGAATCAATGGAAAAAGGATCTATTGCAGAATTCTCGTGTTACTACATGGATCAATAAGTCTTCTTTACTCTTATGTTGTTGTATTTGTGTCATACTTATCATCTAAATATCATGTTCTAAGTTACAGGAAAGAAGGATAACCTAGAATTTACTTTGTTGTACTGTGTGTTCAATTCCTGTAATTTTTTATGTTTTCCACAGGACTAGCATAGGCAAGAATTCTTAAGTGCTCTTGTCTCCCTGGTTCTTTCACTCTAAATATCATCAGGGAATTCTTAACTGCTCCCTAATAATGTTTATACAATTTCCCTCTGTTATTATAAATGAAATATTCTTGATTTCCTTTCATTTCTTAACTTCATTTCATCTTATTTAAGCTTAAAAATTGTTTTGTGCTTAATTATCTTGCTCTGTGATTGTCTTATTGCCAAAGAAACCATCCCAGAGGTTCATTTCCATTAGACTCCATCAACCCAATGGTTTGAACTTCCTTCAACTTACTTCCTTAACTATTGAATGTCACCTTCCAAACATCAAACAAAAACTTGTATCTAATAACAAGCCTAGTATACAATCAAACAAATCTAAATCACAAAGAGAGAGCCCTCTCTGGTTGCAGATTGGCTAGAATCTGCAGTTGAAAGATTGGTTAGTGGTTACCTCATCCATATTCCCTCCTGGAGCCAGGGAACAACCTGAGTGATAACACATACCATGAAATCATACATGGAAACAACAACCATATCATTGTACACTGACAATATGCAAGAATAAACAAAATGTAACCAATCATACACCCATGATGACACACTTCACACAACAACATCTTCCTTGACATGGCAACATCACTACAACCATGACCAATGCCATGCATATGCAAAAATCATTCAAGAATGATTGATACATGTCCAACCAACATAATGCATGATCAATACATAGCCCATCAAGTCCAAGGGGTTAACCATGCTCTAATACCACTCTGTAACACCCTCCTCCCACATCTACCCAAGTGACTGGCCAATCGGGGTAAATATGTGACAAGAAGTTACTATGATATGATTCGACCTCCTAAGTCACCTTAAGGAAGTGGAAGCGACAAAATCACACCATACTGACCTTCCATGTCAGCAACAAGACCCTCAAGAACCATCCTAACCTCTCAGGTAACTATCCCCTGAGTCCCACTAATTTTTTGACAAGTTAACCCCCAGACTTTCCCATGGTATGGGCATTCCAGCATCCAGAGGGCTCTAGACACTCCAGCAACATGGAATGCCAACATCTAGAGACTAGTTTTCTTAGTCTTGTGCCAACCTCCCCAGGATTTGAGCCACTCTTTCAAGGCGAGAGCCTAGGTCACTGCCTAGAATTTAATGACACTGCCAGAATCCAAGTTTTACATAATAAAAAGTCTTACAAATCAAGAACTAACTCTAATACTAGGCTTGACCATCCCAAACTAGGACTATCATTTTGTCAAACACTTGTCATCATTGAAATATATAGGTGATTGGAATCTCTATTGGGGCAAAAATTATCTCAAAAATCAAAGTTCTTAGAATCGTGTGAAACCTGAATGACTGCGTCTATCTCGGTGATATGATCCCAACACAACCCATTTCATTCAAAACCGAGTTCGTATGAGGAAGTTAGAGCCTGCTAACCGTTTCAGCAAACAACAAAAAAAATTGCAGGTACTGCTGAGTCAGTAGTCCATACTACTAACGTGCTAGGTGACTGAGTAGGTCAAAGGTGTTCAAAGCCCAATGAGGTCTCGCCAAGTATCGCCTTTTGTTTGGTTTCCAGTTTGGTGATGTGGCTCAATTCTGTTGGGTTTGGATGGGCCAATGAGAGGCTGCCACATGGCAAGCCCAGAGGTCGTCGCGTGGCACCTCCCAAATGTCCGAATAGGGTTTATGCATTTGGTAAAATAATTTTTTGTAGTTCGGGGTTGAACCCATGACCTCCCCTCCACAATCCAACAACCATACCATTGCGCTAAGCTATGTGGGTCTTGTTAAACAATGGATCACATTTGAATATATGCTTTGTATTTAATGCATAGTTAAATTTTTGGGTTAACGCAATTAATTGCGCTTAAAAATTAAGCTAATATAGCTTATCATTTAATTAAACCAATGCTTATTTTTGCAGAGTGCACCAAATGTGGAACTGTCCCCAGTTCTAGTGGATGTTTTTTAGACCAAACTAGAGAAAGCCCTAGATTGCTCAGATTTCGACCAAATTTAGAAAATGAATAGTAAAATTTGGATGATTTTGATGTTCTAAGGACAATGGAATAGGTGTGAGAGGCAATAGAAGACTTCCACAAGTGATTTTTCCACAGGGAAGTTCAGGGAAGCCCAGGGCCACCAAGGAAGGAGGTCATGCCCAGATCGGCCAGAGTTAGTTTTCAGAGGTCTAATAGTCATTTTTGGATTTTTTGGGTCCTATAAACCCAATTGTATGGTTTAAAACTTTATTAGAGTTGATAAGAATCTTTTAATCATACATTTTACCAAATAATTCCAAGAGGGCCTAGCCATTGAAGGAGGTTCTAAGAGATGTAGCCCAGTACTGGAGGGTGAACTTGTTGATCTGATTTGTCTTATGATTTTGATGTGTATATTTCTCTGCATTTCATTTTCTATCCATGTTATTTAAGCAACTAATTAACTCATAATTTTCTCACACATGACACATAAAATACATATAACTTGACGCATAAACCTCTTGCATAAATAGGTAAATGAGATGATCCTAAACATAATTTTAATTGATTAGGGAGCTTTCATAGCATTAAGAAGTTTTCCCAAGATATCATATCAGGTTTGTATCAGAGGAAAGGTTTATTTGCTTTATTTCTTGAGAGTTGTGTAAGGATAATTAATAGTGTGAAAGTTTATGTGATGGTAGCTTCAACAAGTGATGTCTCTAATCTCTCTTCCATAGCAAGATTCTTTGATGAAGAGATGTTGCAAGATTTTTTCATCATTATAGATATAGTGCAAGAGATGATTGAAGTATGAAAGAGAACAATATACTTCAAGAGCAGTTACTGTTCATGGAGGAGAAGCAAGAGCTTCTTGAAAATATGCATGAGATGGAGATTTTACTCCATGATGCCAAGAACACCCTAGCCAAGTATGTGCATGAACATTAGGTATGAAATTCAAGTTTATCTTTAGTTTCCTCTCAAAATGAATGTTGTGGTGCTTTTTAAAGACACACTAGAGGAACAAGGTCCAAATTGTTGATGAAAATGGGCTATGAAGGTAAAGGGTTAGGAAAACATGCACAAGGCATAGTTGAGCTAGTGTTGTTGAGGAAAGGCCTAGGTATTTGGGTATTTGTTATGGAAAACATGAAGGAGAATGCTCCAAACCCAAGGAGGCACATGAAAGTGTTCCAAGAGGGAATGCCATTACATGTTCATACCCTCAAGCTTGTGAAGATTGTGTTCATGAAGAATGCAAAAGTTATATACCCACTTTGCAAGAAGATGCTCATAAGCATGCAACTAGTGGAAATGGAAAACATGAGGACAATGAAAGCTCTAAGGTCATTGAAACCATTTTTTTTATTCCAAAGAGAACCACTACCTCTTCAAATTCACCACCTCAAAGAGGCAACAAAGGTGAATTTTCAAGGTATAAATCTACCTTTAATCAAGTTTCTTTTGATTATGTTAAACATGGTAAATCTCGATGTAAGAATTGAAGAAAAAGTTCATATTCCTTTTGTGGTTTGAGTAACCACAATGTTCAATATGTTTGAAGAAAATGGCCACATACAAGAAAATTTCAAAGAAAAAGAGACAGAAATCCAAAGGTCCATTGGACAAGGAAACCCATGTTGAAAAGAGGATGCAACTGTTTTGCACTCATCGCCATAAGAAAGGTCATATCATAGACAAATGTTGGACTTTGTATCCAAAAACTCTTCCACGACATTTGAAGAAGTTGAAGAGAGACTTTGGAAAGAATGGAAAAGTAGATTCTATAATTGATGTGGGTCAATATGATTCACAAGATGAAGTGCATCTGTAAGAATCACCATTGAAATGGTTTGGTGAGAGGTGGTTTGATTTCTTATCCAAATAAGGCTTGCATTACTTTTGTTGATGGATGCAATTCTTTGCCTTAAAAATGAATTTCTTTGCCTTATGAATGCATTACTTTTTTTTTTAAAGTATGCTACAACTTGTATGATGCAATATGTTGAAAGTGGAGTTCTGATTGACTCACTTTAATGCAACAAAGAAGGAAATTTGTGGTTACAAGTTTGTATGTGAATGCGTTTCTTTTGAAAGGATTCTTGTTGTTGCATAATTTCACCATGAAGGTGTGTGAAAGTTGGGTATGTTACTCACTTCATTCGTAGAAAATTTGTCAATTCAGCTCTTATGTACCCATACATGTTTTTGGGCTTATTGTACTTGTGAGAGAGTTGAATAATTGTACACATACATGAGATTTTGTGTGTGTATGAACAATGAAACTAGCAACATGCATGAGTGATTGACTTGTATTGGTCAATTTCTTTGTTAACATGTATGATTGACAACTTGAGACTTTTCATTGTACTTGAACATGCATGAGCTTGAGACTTTTCATTGTGCTTGAACATGCATGAGTGATTGACATGTGTTGGTTGATTTCTTTGTTACATGTATGTTGCCAAATTGAGAATGTTGATCATTTGCACATGCATGAGTGTTGTCAACTTGTGTCGATTGTTGTCACATGTATGTCATATTGACATGGAAGAGTTTATTTTGTCTCCAAATATGAAAGGGAGATGTTAATGGATTATTACATGAGAATGTGGAATTCTTGTTGTTTATGAAAAGAATCATCAAGTTGTTGTACATGCATTTGCTTGACTTGAAAGTCAGTGGTTTGAAGAAGCATGTCTTGTTGACTTATCTTTACTCAATGATGTTTTGTAGATTATGTGAGTCGATACTTTGTACACCAAGATGCAAGAGTACATGTCAATGTTACATGTTGTGACAATTGTTTCTTTGAAGGAGCAAAAGAAGAGGTCACCAATTTGCATTTCTTGCATAATGTGTTTTTCCATTTAATGGTGTTTCTTGTGACAAGATGTTGCAGGATTTTGGAAGGTCCATTCCTAAGCAAGATGCTAATTCTTAGCCTTCATTCTCAAATAAAAACATTAGTACCATGTTGAACTAGAGGATGATAGAGGCAAGAAGCGACAGTGGACAAGATTCCAAAAAGTTTGCAGTCATGGAAGACCATTTTTTTGTGTTGACACCAAGAAGTAAAGGAGATGGTGAATGCATTCTTCCAAATGTGGAATTTGGAACCATGGAGGTAAAATAATAATCATTTATTTTCTTGTTGTTATTGATATTGGAAATCATTGGTATAGTTCACTTAGATGGGCTTAACTTGGAAATGTGGTTTCCAAGAAGAAGATTGCATCGAATGCATGTGTTGCAAAGGAGGAACATGATTCTTAGTGGGAAGGCTATCAGACAGTTTTCCAAGCACCAAGGGATCACTTTGGTACAACAAGGTGTATATTTAGTCAAAAAGCAGCCAACAAGTGTTGGATTGGGTCAGAAGAAAAAGAAGAATATCGTTTGAGGGACATAGACATTTCCAATGCAAGGCATGTCAGTTTACCCAAGTGGTTGTCATGTAGACCTTTCAAGTTGAATTAGTTGATAGAACTTGGGAAGGAGAAGAGTATTGAACTCTCAATAGATAACCAACTTTTGTGGGTCCAAAATCCTGTCAGTGGGAAGGAGTGATTGAATCTAGATTGGGGGAAAACATTAGCTCAAAAATAAAAGTGCTTAGAATCTTGTAAAACATGAATGACCACATCCGTCTCGGTGATATGATCCCAATGTAACTCATTTTGTTCAAAGCTAAGTTTGTATGAGGAAGTTAGAGCCTACTGATTGTTTCACCAAACAACAAAAAGAATTGTAGGTACTGTCTAGTTAGCAGTCTGTACTACTGACATGGTAGGTGACTGGGCAAGTGACTGAGCAGATCAAAGGTGTTCAACACCCAATGAGGGCTCACCATGTGTTAGGTAGCGGATCCCCACCATAGCGAGTTTTGGGGGCTTAAAGCTCAAGTTTTGGTCAATGTAATGTAAAGACCCCACTGTTATAGACATATTTGGGCACATCAACCCCAAAATTATATGTTGATATATTAGGGCTCATCAACCCCTAAAAGGGTTGTTTCATACCCTAAAGGAACATAGTAATCTGAATACATCATTCCTCAAAAGTTCCATCTGAGAAACCATCCAGAAATTGCCTAAATTGAACCATACTAACTGCTCCACTGGAAACGTGTGATGCATACTAAGTGGTACTCTGCTAGGGTGCAATGCATACTATTTAGGCATTCTATAGGGTGTGACGGGTGAGGATGGTCAAATTTTCGGGACAATTTGTTAGTTGGTTGCTCATGGAATCTTCTAGAAACCTCTCTAGTGCCACTTGCCTCTCTAAAATCACCCAAAGATGAACAAGGGAACTAGGAAACCATATCCAATCCCTTCTCTTGTGGAACCAATTGTAACAAGTGGAATGACATAAATCAAACCCGATGGATGACTCACAGCCTTGCAGAAATCTATAAATTGATCTCCCATCCAAGAGATCAAGAGGCTGGAATGTTGTGAATTGCAAGTAAGTGCTGATAGTTTGTCATTGAGGAGAGAGCATTGTATTCTTGTTGGTTTGATCTTAATATTTCATGAGGTGAAGAAGGATTGAAGCTGGGAGGATGGCACTAGATCAGACAACTGGGTTGTAATTCTCCTTTCTATTAATAAAGCTCTTCAAGTTTTCTCCCATATGATTGTGCAATTGTGAATGCTATCATTTTTAAATGCTATCATTTGTTCATTATATATCTGATTCTGTAATGTTTATGTTGTAATACATCATGATGCTTTGACAATTCTTTTTTGTTGTACTTGTGCAGGTACTCTCCAAGTGTGTTAAGTACAGGGAGGAGTTGCAGGATATGCCAAAGGAGAGAGAGATCAAGCAAGGGATTAAGCGGAAGTTCTAGGTTGATTGCATTATCTTTCTCTTATTTGTTACATATAGGAAAAATCATTGAATTGTTTTAAATTGTTGTTTCTAGGGTAGCTGCCAAACCTAGAGGGTTATTCATTTGACAAGACACTAATTTTCCCAAAAAAAAATTGGCAACTCCACTGGGGAATGAACAGATGTTTTTTTGTTGTTACTATTTTTTTTTATGTTCAATTTGGTAAACTATAGATAGAGTCTGAAGCCAGCCAGGTAGCTTTCGAACTGCTCTTGCTTTACAATTACATAATAGATGAATGCTGCTTCAATCAATCTCTGGTTTAGTTTATGAATTAAACATTTGACTTGCAAGCATATCTAGATGCTCTTTTGGTAGCTCAGTAACCTCTCAAGACATTCAATCATACTTTTCCTATCATTGTTCATCAAAACCCAACTTAATTCATTGAAAACGACTCCACCTTTGAGCCAAAACCCATTTTAGTTGCGCTCCCTGGACCATCGCACTGTCTTCCACTGTGGCTCAGTATGCATAGCACCTCTCGAGTGTAGAAAGTGTGATGCACCTCAATTTCTATGAAGCCTAGGTGCGATCATTGACTGAACTCTTTTTCCATCTAGAAATTGAGGGTTTTTGACCTGTTTTTAGTTTTGTTTGGTTGTTTTGCTGCAAATGAGCAGTGCCTCTTCACTGAAGCTTACTTGCATCACTTAGATCAGCCTCAATTACATTAGGATTACTGAATGTTTTTGTGTATTTGTTCCTCATTTACAATCCTTTGTTGAAAAGTTGTTTTAGTCAATTGTCACTTTGATACAAAAAGTGTTGTAATTGTCATTTTTTGTCAAAAAGAGAAGTGTCATAAATTCTTCCTTCCCTTGATAATCGATTAAACTTTTTTTGATTCATTTGATTTGATTTTTTTACATTAAAAGTGTCAAAAGTATTTTTATTCAAAATTGAAAGTGTTGTTTTGAGTCTTCCTTTCTCTTTTTGAAGAAGAAATTGTTAAAAATGTCATTTTGAGTGAAATATTTAAGATCTTTGCTGCTTTTAGTTATTCTTTTTACATCTTTCACATTAAGGAAAGCAAAGACAAATATATGCATTTGCATTTAGCATTTTATGATTTGTGTTCGAAAAGATGATTTAGGGAAATGCACTAGTGTGTGTTATAGACATATTTGGGCACTACAACCCCAATCACATATGTTGATAAACCAAGGGATCTTAAACCCCTAAAATTGTTGTTCCACACCCTAAAACATCAAGGTCAACTAATTACATCATTTCCCAAAAGTTCTCCCTGAAGAACCACTCAGAACTGGTCAAAATTGGACCATACAGACTGCTTAGTGCTAAGGGTGCGATGGATAATGACTGTAACAGTGGCCAGGTGTGATGCATACTGAAAGAGCCTTTTGTAGGGTGCGATGGGTGAGAGTAGACAAATGGCAGAGACAGTTTTCTTAGTGGAAACCCAGAGAATCTTCTAGAAACTTCTCATATGGCACTTGCCTCTCTGAATTCGCCCAGGGATGAGTAAGAGATCATGAAATCTCCAAGTGGAACCAAGAACTATCAGTGAAATGACACTAATCAAAAACCTAGAAGCTGACTCACCCCTCTACAAATATCTATAAATGGATCCCTCATCCCAGAGATCTAGAGGCTAGAATTTTATAATTTGTAAGGAAGTGTTGTTGGTTTCTCTTTGAGACATTGTATTGCTAGGTGATCTTTCTTTTCATGAGGTGAAGAGGGCTTTCATGCTAGGAGGATGATGCTGGATTAGACAACTAGGTTTTAATCCTCTCTTCTACTTCTACTATCGATAAAGTTATTTGAGTTTTCCTCCATATACTTGCGTACTTGTAAATCTTGTAATGGTGAATGCAATTGTATGGTTAATGTACTTCTGATTCTGCATTGTTTATGGTATTATAGATCTCTATGATTTGATGGTATTTTGTTGCTTTGCCTTTACAGGTGTTCTCTAAAATGAGATAAGTAGGAGAAGAACGGCAAGCTCTATCAAAGGAGAGAAGAAACAAACAAGGAGCCAAGCAAAATACTGAGGTTGGTGCTCTCTGCTTCTCTCTTATCTATCATCCATAAAGGAAAACACAAGTTGCTTTGAATTGTTTGTTTCTAAGATATCTACCCATCTTAGTGGGACTAGCAGATCAAATAGTGACACTAGTTTTCCCATAAAAAAATGGCGACTCCACTAGGGAGTGAATAGTTTGTTTGTTTGTTTCTATTTGTTTGCTTTATAAACTACAGATAGAGCCTAAAGTTAAGCCAACTAGCCTTCAAACTGCACTTGTTATGCAAGTGCAAAGTAGATCAACACTGCTTTAGTCAATCTCTGGGTTGGTTTATGAACTGAACATTTGACTTGCAAACATCCTAAGTGCCCTAGTGGTAGCTCAATAACATCATAAGACCATACCCATATACTTTGTGTTTACTGTCTATCATAGCTTGACTAAATCACTGAACTTAGCTGCAATTTTTGAACAAAAACCAAGCTCAATTTTATTCTCTGGTCCATCGCATTGTCTTTCATTGGTAGTCTAGATGCATTGCACCTCCCATATTCTATAGGTGAGATGCATCCATGTTTCCCTTAAGGGAAGGTGCGATGATGGAATGAGACTATTCCCCTCTCTAGAATTTGGTTTTTTCTTCATTGTTTTCATTGCTATTAAGTAGTTTTGCTGCTTATGATCAGTATATCATTGTTGAAGCCTTCTTCCTTTACATTATTCAGCCTCCAATGATAAGGAATTGTGAATGTTTTTATGTATTTTTCATCATTTACAGTCCTCCTTTGAAAAAAGTAGCTTAATCGAATTGTTGTCTTTTGATTCAAAAGTGTAACAAATGTTGTTTTGAGTTAAGAAAAAGAGTGTCGTAAAGTATTCCCCTTTTAGATAGTCTATTGTACTTTTGCCATTGTATTTGATTTGAATTGTCAATATTTGAAGTGTTAAAACTAGTTTTCCATTCGAAATTGAAAGTGTTGTCTTAGTCTTCTTTTTGTTTTGAAAAATAAATTGCTAAAGTGTTGCTTTGAAGAAAAGTAGTTCAGACCTGTATTTAGTTTCTTTTTGGCATTCTCGCATTAAAGAAACAGAAAAAACAAATACATGCATGTGCATTTTCATTTAGACTGCATGCATAAATTGATTTAAGAAAAGTGCATTTAGTGTGTGCTCTCTGCTTTCTGTTGAAAGAATTGTACTCTTCTTTCCTTAGTAGCTAGGATTTTCATTGCTAAAAGAAAACAAATGACTATTTATCATTTTAGATTGCATAATTAGGAATTTTACATCTACATCACATGGTGAACCTTGAAAGGAAAACTTCTTTAAAAAGATCAACTATAAAATAAACCTCTATGAACATAAAAATGATTTGGAACCTAACACACAAAATTTAGAAGTCTAGGTTAGAGACGTATTCCGGTGTCGTAAAGCCTGGTAACTATCGTTTTCATCAAAGGTTGGGTGATTCCTCCTCTTTGATACGACAAGTGCCAGTACAGACTTGTACTCCCCATACCATTGAGTATATATTGGGAGACCAAAATAGGGTGATATCCTTTATCCTTAGGAAGCTGTGTCTACCACCCTATCAATCGCAATGCACTGAACACAGCATTCAGGAAGATTGATTGATGTACATAAAGTCTTTAGTAATTTCTCTTTAATTTACCACCAATGTGTATATTGCAGTTTTGTGATTGGTTTGGTAAGCCCTCTGTATAGATTTCTAGAGTAGTCACTTTTGTTCCTTTTCAACTCCTTAAAAGAAAAGGTCCATCTTAGCACTTGTCACTTCAGGCCCATTAAAAATTGAAGGCGACTAGAGTCACCTTTAGCTTTTTCCCGACTCTTAAAAATTGAAAAAGCAAGTTGTGTCAAAGTGTCATAAAATTTATTTAATTCAGAATAACATCCCTGTTCTCTCGTTGATCTTAGGTTGAGGTAATGGAATCCACCAATCAAGGATTTCCCCTTGGGGGGAATCCTAGTCATTTCTCTTCTTGGGGAGATATTGGTGCTCCATACATGGGTACATTGTCCCTTCCAAGAATCACAATTGGCTTGCTGGTATGGCTATTCTCAACCTTTGTCGATCAAAACACCGTAATTCCTCAACAATCGAATCAACAACCAGATGATACTGGAGTTGCTCCCTCACTTTCTACTTCGTTTGTTTCTCCTCTCCTTCTTCCTCTTCGCTTGGTGAAACTAGTGATACTAAAAACCAAGTAACTAAGAAGAAGAAGAAAGGGAAGGAGAAGGAGAAGAAGAAGCCAGTCAAGCAAGGGGGAAACCAGACATCGTCCGGCGAAAATCCGCACACCGCACCTTCCAAACCCAAATCTCCATGCATAATTTGCAAAGGAAACCACTTTCATCGAGATTTCCCTTACATTTCACAAATCTTGAGAGGCTAGTCTCCCCGCTTGCACCATCGAGTGTCATTAACCTCTGTCAATCATGTTGAGAGTACACCATCAACTAGTGAAAGTGAAGTCAATGGAAAAAAAGGAAGATCTAAACTTCCTTGTAGGTTGTGTGAGGGCGATCATGCCCTCCACTGATGTCCATTTCTGGGTGAAGCTAAAAGTTTCTTGGATAATTGTCCTGCCTCCCGTAGCGACTTCAACCTGGATGCAAGAAACTCTTGCCAAGTCCATCGCTTGTTGAAAATCCGACTAACACACCTCAGTTTTCGGTCGAAATGCCTATCATTGAAGATAAAATATTTGAGTCCATACCGGACCAAATTCAACAAGTCGAAATGGCAGTGTACCCAGTCTTGCCTCCAGAAGATCCACCTTCAGATGATACAGACTCCAAAAATAATGAGAATGACATCGTTCCAATTCTTTTTGTTAACACAGAGTTTGATGAACATGGGGTAAATCTACCCATTCCTTTACCACAGGAGGGAAGTTCCCCATTTCAAGAGATTCGTCCGGCCGTTTATTCAATCCCTCCTCCAAGCAATCTAGTCATTTCCTTTGATTGGAATCTACTAGTGGGATCCCACCTTGCATCTAGTGTACCATTCTGAATCATAGTATAAGTTTACAGAATTATAAGTTGGAAAACCCAGATGAGAAAACAGATTTCCTGGTAGGATATATGATTAGTCTAAAATGCCATTTCCATATAGGATATGGGATCAGTCTGAAACAGGATCTCCTCGTGAGTTATGTGATTGGAAGCTCACACCATTCACCTTTGTCTATTTCGATGGATAGATCCAAGGAAGTGTTTTGTCTGCTCCATAGATGAAATAATCTCACTTAAATGCAGGAACTTCCACAAGGTAATTGGAAATTCTAGTTTTCTCAACACCTGGGAGCGTGCAAACCTTTTTTACGCAAGTGAAAAGCGACTAGCATAACTCTAACCCCATAGTATTTTGCTAACGTCACTGCTTAGGTTAGGTGAATGGTTTGATCCACCATTCATTTTTGTCGGCAGCCTAGATAAAGAAAAGGAAATGTTTTTTCTAAACTATGCTACCTAACCTTAGTAGTTGATTAACTCTTAGTTCAATAGTTGTTCGTTTCTAGCTTACATATAAAAGGCAATGAGCAAAGTTTCACATGGGGCAGGCTCACTAAAAAATGAACCTACTAATAAGAGACATCTTTAAAGACAATTATCACGAGCAGTGTTACTGCAGGGTTCAAGCTTGTTAAAAAATAAACCCGCCACTGAGCATAGCAATTGGAAATTCTAGTTTTCTCAACACCCGGGGGCGTGCAAATATTTTTTACGCAAGTGAAAAGCGACCAGCGTAACTCTAACCCCATAGTATTTTACTAACATCAACTACTTAGGTTAGGTGAATGGTCTGATCCACCATTCATTTTTGTTGGCGGCCCTGGTAAAGCAAAGGAAATGTCTTTTCTAAACTATCCTACCTAACCTCAGTAGTTCATTAACTCTTAGTTCTATAGTTGGCCATTTCTAGCTTACATATAAAAGGCCATGAGTAAAGTTTCACACAAGGCAAGCTCACTAAAAAATGAACCTACTAATAAGAGACATCTTTAAAGACAATTATCACGAGCAGTGTTACTGCAGGGTTCAAGCTTGTTAAAAAATAAACCCGTCACTGAGCATAGTTTCTAAAAATTCAAGCTCATTAAAAAATGAATCCAACCTTGGTAAATAACCTTTGTGATCACATTGATATCAGCCTTTTGAGCCTTGGTTGTGTTCTTATCATCACCTCCACTCTTTTAGCTAATCATACGTCTCCACTTGATTGTTTACCCTTTTGAGGAATAATTGCGATGAATGATTCTATTAGCCACCCTCGTTACATTGTCGTGTTTGAGAAGTTCCAAACTTACCTGGAACTAGTTGCTACCTGGATACATCACTCGCTCCTCAAAAACAAGTCTCTTAAACTCTTTTTAGACTTGTAAAATATGAAAATATTGCCGAGCCACTGGCCTTTCTAGCTCGTTAAAGTAAAGGGAAGCTCCATCCCTCCTCTACATTTCAATCTTTTTGGAACTAACGGATCATTACACAAAAATATTGAACACTTGTCTGTTTCAGCTCTCTAATACTATCAAAAAGTCATCCCTTTCGTATTATTTTATAATTTTTCGAACTTAAGGGATTATGCCATGAAAAAGGACTTCTGGATTTTCCTTTCCATCTCTCTTCAAACTCTCTAAACATGAAAAGGACTAAGTTATCTTTTTCGTTAAACTCATTAAAACAATAGCGACAAACTTGTCCATTCGAACAAGAGTGAGTTTCACTATCGCTAAGCTCGCTAAAACATAGCAACAAGTTTGCTCGAAGGGAAAATTATAGAACAAGAATATGTTATCATCCTCAAGCTTGACAAAAATAAAGAGGTACTGGTTAGCAATGATTGGGAAAAAGGAAAGACAACTTGAAAAACTTCATTGGTAGCCAGTCGCTCTTGAACATGACACTTTCACTCCATCACCATGATTGAGTTGGGTTGGGTTATTTCGTTCACCGGTCACATCACCATTGATCCTTCGTACCATCCTTGTTTGGCATTAATGCTACCAATCCATCACAGTGTTGCTGACATGTTCAAGAGAAGTCATTCAGAGAATTCACCAACCCAGCTAACACCTCATCCACTGCAATACCTTCAATCTCCATTTTTCATGGCCACCATTCTTGAACCTTGTATCATCAAATAGTTTTCACCTCCAGAAAATCATTTGTTTCATTTCGTTTCATAGATGTGGGATTCATTAAGACCCTCCTACGATGGGTCACTTCTTGTCAACATCAGCTCATTATCCAAGAAGTTGACTTAGGAACAACCCTTTCATTACTTTGAAGCTTGCATGCCTTAATGGCAAATTTCTCACTTTTAGCGATAGGTTTACATCAACGGCCTTCGACCAAAATATTTTGCATGGTGTTCGACATCAGATCCTATATTCACACCACTTGAATTGTAATGTATTACCTTAAGGGTCATTATCATTATCGGTGATTACTCTCGCGCCTGTTAACAACTTACATCATTGGCTAGTAATCAAGCGATGTCTTTCCATGTTCGACTTCAAAACATCTTTTCACATGGATTAACTTGTACATCAGGCAAAGATTAAATGAGTTTTGAAGACCCTAGATCTAGTTTCATCCATCCAGGCTGCGATATATTCATGAAAATAAAGACATCAAATGTAAATAGTAGTTGCACAGATGATCATCCAATCTAAAGGATGATGGCTCAACAAGAACCACCCGTATGCAACAGCAAACGATGATCTGTCCTATATACATAGAGATGAATTTATAAAGCTGAGCATGGGAATTCCTGCCTCAGTTAGATCATGAAAATAATATGAAGATAATGTATTGTATTGTATTCTATACAGGTTAGCTTCCAGTTCGAAAAACCTTGGATCCTCATGATAAAGCATTTCACCCGACATAAGAAGATTTACGACCTCATGTTTTAGGGGGAAACTGTTATAGACATATTTGGGCACTACAAACCCAATCACATATGTCGATAAACCAAGGGCTCTTAAACCCCTAAAATTTTTGTTCCACACCTAAAATATCATGGTCAACTGATTACATCATTTCTGAGAAGTTCTCCCTGAAGAACCACTCAGAACTGGTCAAAACTGGACCATACAGACTGCTCAGTGCTAAGGGTGTGATGCATACTGATTGTAACTCTAGCCAGGTGTGATGCATACTGAAAGAGGCTTCTGCAGGGTGCAATAGACGAGAGTGGACAAATGGCAGAGAGAGTTTGCTAAGTGGAAACCTAGAGAATATTCTAGAAACTTCTCATATGATACTTTCCTCTCTGAATTCGCCCAGGGATGAGTAAGAGATCATGAAATCTCCAAGTTGAACCAAGAACTATCAACGAAATGACACTAATCAAAAACCCAAAAGCTAACTCACCCCTCTGCAAATATCTCTAAATGGATCCCTTATCCCAGAGATCCAGAGGCTAGAATTTTGTAATTTGTAAGGAAGTGTCGTTGGTTTCTCTTTGAGACATTGTCTTGTTGGGTGATCTTGCTTTTCATGAGGTGAAGAGGGCTTTCATTTTGGGAGGATGATGTTGGATCAAATAGTTGGGTTGTAATCCTCTCTTCTACTTCTACTATCAATAAAGTTATTTGAGTTTTCCTCCATATACTTGCATACTTGTAAATCTTGTAATGGTGAATGCAATTGTATGGTTAATGTACTTCTGATTCTACATTGTTTATGGTATTATAGATCTCTATGCTTTTGATGGTATTATTTTGCTTTGCCTCTACAACTGTTCTCTAAAATGGGACAAGTAGGAGAAGAGTGGCAAGCTCTATCAAAGGAGAGAGGAAACAAGCAAGGAGATAAGCGAAAGACTGAGGTTGGTGCTCTCTGATTCTCTCTTATCTGTCATCCATAAAGGAAAACACAAGTTGCTTTGAATTGTTTGTTTCTAAGATAGCTACCCATCTTAGTGGGACTAGAAGATCAAATAGCGACACCATTTTTCCCAGAAACAGTGTGTGCTCTTTGCTCTTTGCTTAAAAGCACTGTTATCTTCTTTCCTTAGTAGCTATGATTTTCATTGCTCAAGTAAACAAATATTGTTTATCATTGTAGATTGCATCTTAGTAATTTCAGATCATCATTACGCGATGAACCATTGGAAGGAAAACTCTAAATAAGATCAACTTTAAAATGAATCTCAATGAACCTAACAACGCTTTGGAACTTAATGCAACATATCTACAGCTGTAGGTTAGTGATCTGTTTCGGCGTAGTTAAAACTAGTGGCTATTATTTTCATTAAAGGTTGGGTGATTCCTCCTCCTTGATACGACAAGTGCTAGCATGGATTTGTGCTCCCCGTACCATCGGCTAGATATTGGAAGACAACAATAGGCTTAAATGCTTTATCCATAGGAAACCGAGTCTTCCGCCTTATTGATTGCAATGCACTGAACACAAAATTCGGGAAGATTGACTATCATACCTAAGTCCTTGGTAATTTCTCTTTAATTTATCACCAAGGTGTGTATCGTAGTTTTGCAAATGGTTGGTAATCCCTTTGTCTAGATTTTCTAGAGTAGTCACTTTCATTCCTTTTCGACTCTCTAAAAGAAAAGGTCCATCTGAGAACTTGTCGTTTTAGGCTCATTAAAAATAGAAAGAGACTAGAGTCATCTTTAGCTTTTTCTCGACTCTTAAAATTGAAAAAGCAAATTTGTGTCCAAGCATCATTAAAATTAATTGAATTCAGAATAACATCATTTTCCCCTTAATTTTAACTTGATCAAGTAATCTGCAATCGTGGAAGAAATTCAATCAAAACCCTATCATTCACAGAGATTAGCGAGTCAACCGTCTTTGCCTCCGAAAATGAAGCCAATCTAGACAAAGTGGTCTCATTTAACCGAGTCCAGTTCATCTATTTTATTTGAAACTTTTGTTTCAACATCGTCAGAGACTCCAGTTACTCCGAGTATTTCTAGTACATCTACCTTCGAAGAGGAATTTCCACAGTTACAAGAGGACTTTAGAACTGATCCTAGTGTAATGCTAGACACTTCTGTATCTAAAACAACTCCATCTAGAGTTGATCCAAAACCCATCTCAGTTCAAACCGAGGCTACATTTGAACTAGTAGTTTTTCAAGAACCCCCCTTTGAGACTGAGGTTCATTTACCTGAACATCTCAACTTTGAGTTTCAGTATTTAGAAGGTGTCACCCCTCTAGTATCTGTCACTATAGAAGCTATACCTTCTTTGGCTCTAGAAATCTTTTACGGACCTGACGATCTACCTCTTCCACCTGGTCTGATTGCTATAGAGGAGATATTAGAGTATCCCCCATCTAGTACCCTGTTTCATTTTAGAACTAGGATTCATTTGTATCCTTATACTCCTGAGTTTGGTTTTTTTAATCCTTCTTCATCGCAAGTTCCTATTGAATTTCTTGGAGAACTTTTGGATAGGCTAACCATGTCTGAGCAACCATCAACATCTAGAAATGTGTCATCTGATGTAGCTATGGTGGAATCTCCTGCTGCTATTCTTACAATGTTTTCTGGTACACCTTAGTAATATTTATATGATACACCATCCATTCCAGTTGGTTATCAATCATTAGTTGGAGTCCACTCTGGGGCTGCTTCGATGCCATGGTATACTCCCATTTATTCATCTGGAGTCCCATCTGGTTTTTCTTACGTTGAAACTCAGCAATTTGATCCTGCATACTAGTATCAATTTTGGTATAAACCAATTTTCAAAGACTGATATATCCTTTAAACACTGGATTGCCGCCATATGGAGAGCAGTATTCTTATTCACCATTTCCTCCTGGGGGGACAACCATATGAGAGTTTCCAACAATATTTAGGTCAAACTGGAATTACATATAGTGGTTGGATACCAATACTATTAGAACAACCAAAGGTTGTATATCCAATGCAACTGATCCAACCTGTGTGAAATATTCCCACTACACCTGGTGTTACGATTGTGTCACAAACACAAGCACAACCTGTTGTGTCTCAACCTCAACCTGCTCCTTCTTCCTCGTAACCTCAAGTTTTGAGGTAGAAGACTCAAGTCTCTCAAGTTGTGATACAACAACCACTTGTCTCTATGGCTCAACTGCAACCTCAAGTTAGTGCTCCTTTATCTGGAACAACTTAGGCACAAATGGGTATTGTCAATCTGCAACTTGGTCAATCTTCTGGTACTGGGAAATAGCAAATGGTCCAACGACTGTGGCTGGCACAATATCAACAACCACAATTCCAGCAGACCCAACCTTAGTTTGGACTTGGTTCACAAGCTGAGAGTGGGTTTGGTCAATATCAAGCCTACCGAGGACCTGGGCAACAAGGCTTTATAGGTTATGGACAATTGCCTTTCCAAACTAGTTATCAACAATCACCCTATACTGCTTATGTCCAACAACCTTATCAGGGTTACCAGCAATAGATGCCTTATGCTAATATGCAAAGACCTACTGCTCAAGCGATTCCATCTTATCCTGGGTATGCTCCACCCAACCTGAATCAGCAGTTGCCTTTTTTAGCAACTCTAGAACTACTAGATTTGAACCAGCTCATGAACGATCTAATTGCGTATGCTCCTTGGTGGCTGTTGATTCATCATAAACTCCCCTCCGATATTCCTAAGTTCAATGGAAATCTAGGTGAAGACCCATAGAATCACGTAATGAATTTTAATTTATGGTGTTAATCCAACACTCTGAATGATAATTTGATTAGACTTCACCTTTTTCAGAGAATGCTTACTAGTCCAACAGTGAAATGGTATATTGAATTGCCTACAGCTTCGTTTGATAACTTCGCCATCCTTGCCACTACCTTTCTAACCCACTTTCAGTTACCCATTAGGTATGAAACTGGAACAGAACTTCTTACCAATTTTAAACAGATTGCATCCACTCACATATCTGATCATATTCATGAGAGGTGGCATTGTCATCGAATGGTAAAGACATATGTTCCTAATCAGCTTTTAGTTGAGTGGTTTATTAAGTCCTTATTTCCATCTATCACTGAGGATGTGGTGAAAAGAGGAGTTGTCACAGAAGAGCGAGTCATTGCTCGTGCCCAATATTTAGATTTGATCGATACACAATCTGGCACACTCTACAACAAAATTCCTGACACTCCTAGACTATCCTTTTCCATTCCACCTCCTCCTAAATTGAGTAGGCACTCTCATGCCGGTGATGGTGTGATCGGTTCCTCAAGCATGCAAACCGCAAGAGGTCCATCTAGTCAAGCTCTTGCTATTTCTAGTCAAAATGCAAATAACAATTCTCTTTCCTCGGAGATTAGATTAATGTCGTGTCATCTGACAAAGGCAAAAATCCAAAGCAACCAGGGGGCAAGAAGAAAGGAAAAAATAATAAGAAGAAATAGGAGAATTCCACTCCTGAAAAATCATCTAAAAACCCTACTACAGCAAGGAAACCTCCTTTTTATCCATTTTTTATATGTAATGAGGAGCATTTTATAGGAGATTGTCCACATCGATCTAAGGTTTCAAAACTTTTGAAGGCTTCGAATACCTCAGCGGTGTTGACTAATCTATTTCTAAACCCAGAAACTCATATGGTTGCTACCAATAATGCTTCCACATCCCAAGTGCTTATGCTATCCATCGTAAACAAGAAAAATGATGTTTTGGTATCGACAAGGAGTAAAGATTATGGGAATCCATCGTCATCGAACAACCAGGCTACTGATCAACCTAGTGCTTTGAAAAATACTTTGTTAGAAGTTGCTCCACCCATTATTCCTGAAGTAACCATTAAGCCGCCAAATGGAGTCATACATAAATTGACATTTAATCCTCATGCTTGAGCTGCTTAGAATTACAATATAGTGGAGGATCTAGCTCAATCACCATCCGCTATGTCGACACTTGAGGTATTGCAAAATTGTCCCTCCTAGAAGTAGGCTTTGTTATCAGCAATAGGTGGGATCGATCCAACTAGTTCCAATCTTGTTGTCTTTAATCATAGTAGATATACACCATAGTTACCACCCAACTCGCTTTGCTTATATAGGTAAAAGCCCTCAATAAAAATGTTCATCGAACTATCATTAATGAGGGGGCATCTACCTGTGTTATGTCAATGAGTTGCTAGAAAACTCTTGCTTCATCACCCTTGTCACGATCACCAACAACACTAAAAGCATTCGATGGAAGAACGTACACTCCATATGGGATTTTAACTAGCTTGCAAGTTGAACTGAGGGGAAAACAATAGATATTGAAGTAAAAGTCATTGATGGACTCCTTGATTACAATATTTGACTGGGAAGGCCCTGTGTTTATGGTATGGATGTCATTGTGTCTACATATTTTCGAAATATTGCATTTCCTTTCAAAGGTGGAATCACATTTGTTGACCAACTAGCCTTTTTTGCTAATAGTTCACAAGTTACTGGAAGAATTCCATTGATCCATGGAAGTTCACAATAGCTTCAAAATGTTGGAGTAGGTCTCCTAAAATATCCTTCCTTGATGGGTACTTTCACCATCCCATCTCCATCTGGTTTCGCAGAAGTGGCCACAGTGGAAACCTGCCACATGATCTCTTCTACATCATATGAGGTTAAGAAGAGTTCCAACTATTTTGAAAGTGATGATCATCGTGAGGAATTTCCACCAAGCCCCATCGAATCCTTGTAGCAATCAATATTTTGGGCTTGTGCGGCAAACCCAAATCCACACTGAACAAGTATTTGGGTAGATAGGTCTTTAGAATATGGTACCTCTTCTAATCCTTGGTCTCATATACATTCTACAGATAAAGGAATCATCCAATCAATGATGATAGAAGAGACACCATGGAAATATTATCATCATTGTTCCCACCCTCGAGATGACAATGAAGAATATTCTAATGACTTCAATCACCCTTCAATTGTTGATTTTTTATTAAATTCTGTAATTACAGTAGATTCTGAGTGAAATATATCGAACATTGAAGAAACTATCTCCATTAATATTTTGACCAAACCTAATATTGTAGATAATATTCATGTCAGCAAATCTTGTTCTCCATTAGAACTAGATAGCTACTGTGCTCTTTTTCATGAATTCAGAGATGTCTTTGCATGGTCGTATGAAGAAATGCCATTGACTTGAGAATTGTTGAACATGAGATAAATATGTATCCTGATGTCAAACCAGTACGACAATGGCTTCAACCTGTTCATCTGAAGAAAGCCGCTGCCATTAAAGTAGAGGTTGAAAAACTTTTGCGTGCTGGCTTCGTTTACCCTATACCTCTCACTGATTGGGTATCGAATATTGTTCCTGTGATGAAAAACAAGGAACAATAAGAGTGTGCGTCAATTATAGGGATGTAAATAAATCATGTCTGAAGGACAACTATCCTACACCCTTTATCGA
Source organism: Pinus taeda (assembly GCA_000404065.3). NCBI lineage: Eukaryota > Viridiplantae > Streptophyta > Pinopsida > Pinales > Pinaceae > Pinus > Pinus taeda. The sequence continues at coordinate 38,244 of APFE030861527.1, forward strand.
CTAGATTATTGATGAATGTGTCGGATGCGAAATATTTTCATTCATGGATGGATATTCCGCCCACAGGACCAGTCAAAAACTACATTTATATGTCTGTGGGGCACATTCGCATATTGTAAATTGCCTTTCGTTCTAAAGAACGCAGGGGAAACATTTCAGAGGACAATGAATTATGCTTTCCATGACATCAAACACATCATTCAACCATATCTCGATGATCTCCCTGCTCATTCGTGAAAACAGACTGATCATCCGCAACATTTGAGAGCCATATTTTTACGTTGCCGACACTACAAGATACAACTCAATCCACACAAATGTGTGTTTTTTGTTGGTTTTGGTCGACTACTTGGTTTTGTAGTTTCTAAGGACAAAATTTGACTCGATCCATTAAAGGTTCAAGCAATACTTGACATGCCTCCATCTTCAAATTTGCTTCAGATTCAGAGACTCCAAGGGAAAGCTAACTTTCTAAGGAGTTTCATTCCAAATTATGCTAAGCTCGCTAAAGGTTATACACGTCTTTTGAATAAAAGGATACCCTTCCATTGGGATCAGGTCATGCAAGCTTCCTTTGATGCTCTCAAATATTCCCTAATAAAAGCATCATTAATGTATGCTCCTGACTATAAAAAAGACTTCAACCTATATCTCGCCGCTGCAGATACAACCATCGCTATGGTTTTAGTGCAAGAAGATGATGGAATTGAACATCCTATATATTATTCAAGTTATAATCTTAATGATATAGAAATCAAGTACTCTCATGTTGAAAAAGTGGCTTTAGTAGCCGTTCAAGCAGTACAGAGATTTTGACACTATATACTCCTTCACAAAACTAACATTGTGTCAAATTGCAACCCTATGACATACATTCTATTAGGTCAATTACTTGGGGGAAAATATTCCAAATGGATAGTCATCTTGTAGGAGTTTGATTTGGAATTCATCAAATCCAAATCAAAGAAGTCTCTCATCTTTGCAGAGTTACTTTGCAACCTTCCCTCGTCCTCCAACGATTTAACATCAGAAGCATCAATCGTGGATGAGACTCTATTTTTGATATCATCAAGTGATCCATGATATGGTGATATACAGGTCTATCTTTAGACTCAAGCTTTTAGGCCTAACACCTCTCGCTCTGAATAGTGACGTACTCAATAGCAAGCCAAAGATTATATGATCCTTGGTGATACACTTTATCGTCATGGTGTCAATACAGTTTTATGAAGGTGCCTCACACATGAGGAGGCCAAAAAATTTTTGAATGATTTTCATTCAAGTGGTTGTGGGGGGCATCTATCTAGTTACGCTACTGCACAAAAGATCGTACGAGCTAGTTATTTTTGGCCCACCATATTCAAAGATTGCATACTTGTAGTCAGAAGTTTCCATTCTTGTCATATTTTCAATCGCAAAACCAAATTACCACCTGCACCACTGCATCCGGTCGTTGTTGTTGGTCCATTCACTAAATGGGGCATTGATTTCATGACATGTAACCCCACCTCGGCTGGGGGGAATTGGTATATTATAGTCATTGTCGACGACTTTACAAAATGGGCCGAGGTGATGCCTACATTGAATAACAGTGGCAAAACAACTGCACTCTTTTTTTTGAATCATGTAGTTTCTAGATTCGGTGTGCCATAGGCTATAGTCGCAGATCATGGGTCGCATTTTCGCAATCACATGATGATCAAATTAACTACCAAATTAGGGTTGTCCCATGATAGTTCTACTCCATATTATTTGCAGGCTAACGGGTAAGTTGAGGCAATCAACATATTCCTTAAGCGCATGTTGCAAGGAATGATTGGAGTCCATAAACAGAATTAGCATTTAATCTTGTACTAAGATCTGTGGGCATATAGGACTTCGGTGAGAAATGCGACTAGATTTATGCCCTTTTAGTTGGTGTATGGTCTGGAAGTAGTCTTACCAATTCAGTGCGAAATCTCATCCCTCAAGCTTGCAATCGACTTGCTTACTGAAACTTCTGAAGAAGAAGCTTGTTTCTTGGAATTCATCCATCTGGATGAAACCCGTCGTGATGCTGCATTGGCTAATGAAGCACATAAGAAATCCATCAAGGCACAATATGACAAAAATGTTAAGCTTCGTGTCTTCTCAGAAGGTGACCTGGTCTTGCTTTACGATCAGGATTTTGATAAATTAAGAACAGGGAAATTTGAACCATTATAGATGGGCCTTTACATTATTAAATGTGTATTGACAAAAGGAGCATACGAGCTAGTCGATTATGATGGGATTCCACTGTCGTAGCCCCTAAATGGGTTGTATCTTAAATGTTACTATGCTTGATTAAGTGTAGTAAACTCATTGTACATATGCTTTTATTGCATTTTTGAGTGTTTTCTTTTAGATTTGTCATTTTGGCTAGGTAATCCACTTCACATTTGTTGCATATGTAAAACTTTTTGGAACCATTTTTTGGGTATGTTGACGGAGCTAGTTGTAGTACACAAAACCTATCTTCTACGGCCTAGGCCATCTTTGCTTCAAACGATGAGTTAGTGAGTTTCAGGGGGATATGTATTGGTCGTTCGACAAAAAACATCATTGAGTGTAGTGCATTGATTGAACTTCTTTCTTATGCCATTTCACATGGCATACACCGACTCATTGTTAGACTAGATTCACAACTCATCATTCTACAACTTACTGGCATTTATTCTATTCAGAACCCAGCTATTCATCATATGTTCCTAAGAGTTCTACACAGTAATCTGTCACTATCCTCATCTCATTCCCTCTATTGTGTTATGTGTCAAATAAACATGTTCATATCTTCCCAATGCTGAAAGAAGATTAAGCAAATGCTCCTTGATGCTGAAAATTGACCCTCATTCCCTAAGTTTTTGCCTTGTCACGAGTAAGCCCTTAATATACATAATGGTCCCCTATCCTAAATAGTCTCATCGCGACACTATCATAGGTGTACACATGTTTCTCACGATGATAGGATTTCAAGGCCCGGCACGAGGCTATTAGCCATTTATCACGATGATTGGTCTGCATGCATTGCATCCTTACAATGTCGTTGCAGAGACTTAGTTCACAACTAGCGATGATCCAGATTGGGCGAGTTTATTCTGACAATCAGCCTTCTAGATGTCTTTAGACCTAGTTGTTGGGTTAGTTTGGGTCACCCTTCCTCCTCTGGGATGGTGGTTTCATCTTTTGTGAAACCATCCTTGAGGATAAGCTCCATCTCCCTCATTTCATGGAGACTCCTTCTCCTATAAAATAACTCACCATTATTATGATCTGCTAGTTCTTTTGGTTGGAAAGTGCTGCTAGTGCTTTTGAGTTTAGTAGATAGCTTTGGTGTGAGTGTGACAAGTGTGGGATTGCCAATAGCTTGCTAAGAGGTTGTGGAGTGCCTTAACTTTGTATTAAAGCTTGCGGGTGAGAGAGATATTATTTATTTGGGAGACCCATTTGAGAGTGAATGCTTGAAGAAACATACTGGTTGGACCCTTCGAGAAGGCTTGTAACGTCAAGACTTGGTTGTAAGATTTGCTCTTGATTGATTTTAATACAATCAAAGATGATTTCCTATATCTTCTGTACATTTACTTGGTAGCTTATTATTTCTTGACTTTATAAGTAAATAGATCATTATTGTTTCTCGATTACGTGCTCTATTAATTTCTTGTGGTGTTTCAGGTTGATTTCTCATTGAGGAGAAGGAAACAGAAGCTGGAGTAGCGCAATGGAACATCATCAACCACCGGTTTGAGGTAGACCTCTATGATGACTATTTAAGGGAATCTATTGTTGTTTTGTCTTTGTCGTGACTAGACCCACTCTAGGGCTAGAGGGGTTGTCTATGTACGCAAAGGAAACACTTTCCTTCTTCACAAGTTGGTGACTCCACTGGGGAGTCCTTTGTATGTTTTCTCTCTTGTTTGGATTTGTTTGGTTTTGATTTAGTGTCTCTTGAATTTTGGGGTTAAACCATCAGTTTTTCGGGTCACCTGGGTCAATCTGGGAAGTCCCTTTGCTGTCTGGAAGAATAGTCTAGTCTTCTTTTGGGAGTTTTCATTCATTTTCCATTATTTTTAAGCTCATCATTGGAAAAAGCTTAGCAATCGCGCCAACATCACCATGTATCTATTTTATAAACCTGTGCGTTGCTGAATCCTATCATGCAGTCGCGACGATTCCTGAAATCGGCACGTCATGGAAGAGATGTGTACTCTCATGACGACGTCACTCTATTGTTGTGTCTATTGGTTGATCGTCACTTGTTGTTGGTTTTATGCCCGTGACAATTCCTGTAGAGTTGTTTTTTTGAACTTTACCTCCTGAATCCACCATTCCTGTTTATCCCCTGCTATCTTCCTCTTGCCCATCAATTTGTTTTAATTGATTTTGGTTAAAGGTATTGTCTCTTTGGTTTCATTGGGTGAATCTTGTGTTTTTTGGCTTTGTGACCTAGCTCTTTCAAGGTTTTGAATTGTTTTTCCAGGTTGCTTGTCTATCCAAGGTTCATCTTAAGTGGTCTTATTGATTCGCTTGGGGCCTTTTCATTGCTTGTTTTGATGGTTGATTTTCTTTTAGTGTTTATTATTGAACCAATTCTTGATATTGATTCAATTTTTCACTACCGAGCATAGATTACAATTGCTTAGATCAATCAGTCCATGCTTGCTTGTTCGTCTCTTTAAATTCAAAATAATCAAAATCAAAACATTGCATTCATTTAGTTTACAAAAGTGAAAAGTATATTTTCATTTCAAATTTCCATGCTTGAGAAATTGGAAAGCAAACTTTAAATTTGTCATTAGTAGTATTGATGCACTATAAGATTGGCGTGTTAATGCATTGTGTCTCTTAGCGCTTGCATTTTCTTGTCTTGCCCATCTTGGTTTGGGAATGAACTCTCTACCTTTCTCTAAATAAGTGTTCATCGAAACAAAAGATGCTTTACTCATTCTAGTTGCATCCTAGGGTTTTTGATATACATATGGTAAGGCCTAGAAATTGAAACATAATTCGAGGTCAACTCTAAACTGAACTGAATAAACTTAACAACGCATTGGAACATAACACACATTATTTAGAGGTCTAGGCTAGAGACGTGCTCCGGCGTCATTAAACCTAATCACTATTACTTTCACTTAAGGTTGGGTGATTCATCCTTTTGTGACTCAATAGCCACTAGTACGGATTTGTGCTCCCAGTACCGTCGAGCATATGTTGGGAGACCCCACTAGGTTATGATCCTACATCCATAGGAAGCCGTGTATATCTCCCTACAAACCATAACACACCAAACATAGCATTCAGGAAGATTGACTTCCGTACGAAAAGTCCTTGATTTTCATTTGATTGTCAAAGTGTATGTGCAGTTTTATAGGTTGTTTGGTAAACCTTTTGCCTAGTTCTCCAAAGTAGTCACTTTTGTTCCTTTTCAGACTCCTTAAAAGAAAAGTTTCATCTAAGCACTTTCCCTTTCAGACTCATTAAATATTCAAAGGTGACCAGAGTCATATTTTCTTCCTATTCTCGACTCTTTAAAGATGAAAAGGTCAAGTTTTGTTCCTTAAAATTTATTCGGCCACGTTCACATTCACCCAGTTAAATCTTGATTGTATTTCAGTTTGCATAGGATTGCTTTCCTTACCCATTTAGTTTTCCCTAGGACCTTTTGAATTAAATGATCCTATTGGAATCACTGATCCCATCTCCCATACCAAGAGACCAAGGCTCTCCATCTTTTGTCGCTTCTGAGGTACCGGTTGTTGGTGATACTCTTCTTGTTATTTTGAGTATCCAACCGCTTAACTCTCACACTCCGAAAGATGACTTTTATAATATTCATTAGAACCCCATTTGGGAGCCTTCTAAGGAAGACTTTCCCTTTACTCCTTTTGGTGTTTCGGTCCCAATGTCTTCCTCTGTCATGGAACCCTGTCTTTGGTGAAGAAACCCTTATGGAAAGTGGTGAAATTCCTATACCTATCGAAACTTCACCCTTCCGTGTCACCCATCTTGGTATGACATTACCTTTGCATTACCATGCTTTGGATGATGTCATGAGTTTTAGAAAACCACTTATGAGTTCCATGTGGTCTCATACCGTCACTCTGACCTCGGAGCCTTTTACACCGCAGATTCACAATGTAACTGTCACATCTGTCCCAACTATCCCGACTATTTGTGTGGCTTCTTCGACTCCCGTTGTTAGTGCCGTCACTGCATCTTCAGTCATGACCACTATTGCTGGACCTTCAATTGGTCCTACTAGTGGTGGTCGGTCGGCCTCGACATCTGTAGTTGTTAATCCCACCCATAGTGCCCTACCTTCTTCTGGTTCCATTCCAGCAGGGGGGCATATGATCAATGTTTGCAAGCTCTTCAGAATATGGATCCACATAATTCGTTTCACTATTATGATTCTCGAGGAGCCCATATTTATCACCCCAGACCCATGGCATCTCAACTTGTTGTTGAGGTTTCGTTTCTGTTATCTGTTGCTTGGGGTCCCACTGGTTATCATAGTGGCCAAGCACAACCTTCAAATTTTCAAGGACCACCCTATCAAGCTCAGCCGTCTTATGGATAATAGTATTATGGGCAACCTTATCCAGGGCAACCTGTAGGCCCACAAGGACAACCCTTACAGGGACAACCTTCGGCCTTCAGTGGTTCTTCTTTCACTTATTTCGAGTAACCTTCTGGCAACCCAAGACAACCTTACATCCAACAAGGTCAACCTGGTACCCAGCAAGGTCATCCCTCTAGACAAGTAGGTCAGCCTCAAATCCAACAAGGCCAACCCACTATCCAGCCTAGCCCATCTTTTGAACAAGTTGGTCAGCCTCAAATCCAGCAATGCCAACTAATTGTTCAGCCTGCTCAACCATTTGGTCAGTCAGGACAACCTTTGGTTGTGCAAGGTCAACCCGTTACCCAGTAGGCTCAACCTTCTTTGCAATGGGTCCACCTCAATCCCAACCAGGCCAAACTTCTAGCCAAATTATTCAGCCTCAATTTTTGCAAGGGCATCGATCTGGACCTACTCAATCGGGCACTCAAACACTCATTGCTTCTAAAGCTCCACCCGATTTTCAGACCCAGTATGGGCTCCAGACTCAATCTGGTCTTCAAACTCAAGTTGGCTTCCAAACCAACCTGCTTATCAAATGCAACCTCATTCCCAGGCATAATTTGGAGCCCAGACGCCATATGGTTTCTAGCAGCCCCAAGGGAAACTTCAAATTGCCCCGTACCAAAATTATCAACAGCCACAGGTTAACCCTTATCAGAATTTTTAGCAACCATACGTTGCTCCTATCGGTCAGGTTGGTAATTAGTGGGTTGCTAGTGGTCAAAGCTAGGGTCAACCATCTAGTTACAATTATAATCCCTATGGAAAAAACCCTTATGGGCCAAATCCGTCTAGGAAAAATCAATGGGGGCAATTGGGAGCTAGATGGAATTCTAACCTCGTTTCTTACCCGCAGCCTCAGATGTCCTTCAACCCTCAATTACCCTTTTTGCTGACATTGGAGTTACTGGATGTGTCCAAAATAAAAAATGATCCCATTCTTCATAATCCATATTGGCCACCAATTCCAGCTAAGATTCCCAATGATTGTACCAAATTCGACGGCAATGTGGGAGAAGATCCCAAAGCTCATGTCATGACCTATCACCTATGGTGTTCGTCTAATTCATGGCTTGACAATTCAATCTTGCTCTATCTATTCCAATGCCACTCTCACTGGCTCTACCGTAAAATGGTAGATTGAGTTAGCTCACGGAACTTTTCAGGACTTTAAGTCACTTGCTATGGCATTTCTAACTCATTTTCAGTTGTCGATTCAATATGAAATAGTCACACACCTCCTGACATCTTTGAAATAGCACACAACCACGCATATCTCTGATCATATCCATGAATGGAGGAGGCATCGTCATCTGATTAAGTTTTAGATCCATGACCAGCTTCTAACTGACTAGTTTATGACTTCGTTCGTTGGTCCGATAGCCCGAGACATTGCTATGGGGTTATGTGTAACTAAATAGCAGGCTTTTGCTTGTGCTCAATATCTTGACTTGGTTTGCTCCCAGTCTGGTACATTATATGATTATTTTCTTGATGCTCCATGGCTCAGAACTTCCAAAGCTCCGTCAATGCCGTCTGTTGATGGTGTCATCAGTTCCATTAATGCTTCCTCCAAAAAATCTTCCGCAAACCCTATGAAGCAAAAGTCTAATACTCCAAACGAAAATGCTTCTTAGGCTTCACCCAATCCTGGTAAAAATTCTGAAGTTAATGCTGTTCAGTCTAGCACAGGGGATAAAATTTTGAAAGGTAAGAAGAAGGGAAAAGGAAAGAATAAAGCTAATCAACCAAAGCAGGATGCCCCTAAGCCTCCAGCCAAAGAAGATGCCAAGCGTAAGCCTAGGTATCCCTGTCTCATTTGCGATGAGGATCACTATACCAAAGATTGCCCTAGGCAGTCTAAAGTTAGTCATTTGCTAAAAGGCACCCCTGGGACTCCTGTTGTGCTCAAAGAGCCATCTCAATCCTCTTCCACCTTCGGCTCCCAAGTTTTTATGGCTGGCACGATTCCTGTCCATATTAGTACACGGTCAAAAGAATATCCTTCACCCGCCGAAAAGGAAACTGAATTTCCCTCCAGTTTTCCTTCATCCAGTACTAGTCCATTCCATATTAAGTGACCTAGTACTGAGTCAGTCATTAGACCTCCTCCTAAAGGAGTGCTCCGGAAGTCTTCCTACAATCCTAATGTTTGTGCCGTGAAAAACTATAGCATCGTTGAGGACTTAGCTCAAGCTCCTTCAGCTATGTCCACATTGGAAGTCCTCTAGAGTTGTCCCTCCCAGAGGAAGTCTTTGCTATCTGCCATCGGTGCCATTGGCTCGTCCAACTCAGATTTGATCACTTTTGACCTAGATAATCATGTCCCAAGATTGCCTCACCAAATCACCTTCCTTATTCAAGTCATCATCAATTCTAAGACTATTCACCACACTGTTATTGATGAAGGCGCTTCCACTTGCATTATGTCTGTGGCTTGTTGGAAGGCTATTGGTTCTCCAACCTTGAGTCAGTCTCCCAATACCTCGAAAGCCTTTGATAGGAGAGATTCCCGTCCTTATGGTATCCTCCCGCGTCTTCCTATTACCTTGGAAGGAAAGATAGTTGAAGTTGAGGTCGAAGTTGTCAATGCAAGTTTAACTTACAACCTCCTCTTGGGATGAAGCTGGACATACACCATGCACGCCGTGGTTTCATCTCTATTTTGCGTCCTTCATTTTCCCCATCAAGGGAAAATTGTCATGGTAGACCAGTTGTCCTTCTTTGCTTCTTCTTCTTCTAATGGAAACATGCCTTTCGTGGAGCATACCTTTGTTCGTATCAGAGAGTGGGTGCTAGAATTTTTTAAAGATCCTGCCCTCATGGTGTTTTTTCACTCCCATCTCCCAACATCACTCCCATCAATATGATCTCTGTCCATTTTGATCCTTGGGTCCTTCCTCCAGTTGATGAGGTAGAATCTTAGGGTGATGTCATGACGTTGTGTCCTACCGAGATCAACTATGTCAAGATCGTTTCTACATCGGCTTCATATTCTGAACCAGCTCCTTCGAGCAGGGCCCTTAATGCATATATCCAATCCCCTCATCTTGAAGACAATGCTTCTTCAGATCCATTACAAGAAATCATTCCTTCTGATGAAGTGATCATGGAGACTATGTCTTTCGAGGAACCTCCTTGGTCTGATCATCACCATTGTTCCTCGTTTCTCCCTAGCCACGGGGCTATGATTACTTGTCTTGAGGAGTTTGCTTCCTGTGTCCTCTCCCAACCCCTTCAAACACCTATTCAAATCAATCAACTTTTCTCTGAAGGCAATTTGGGGAACATCACACAAACTATACCTATTGACATCTCTATTAAACCAAGGGTTGTCGAGCATATTCACATCGGAGTAACCTGTACTCTAGAGGAAATTCAAATTTATACCACTCTTTTTAGAGAATTTCATGATGTTTTTGCTTGGTCATATGAAGAGATTCGCGACATTGATCCCAGCATCATGGTGCATGAAATACCTACGTATCCAGGTGCTAAACCTGTTCGACAACATCTACACCCCGTGCACCCCCGAAAGGCTGCTGCTATTAAAGAAGAAGTCAAAAAACTTCTTAAAGTAGAGTTTATTTACCCTATCCCACTTATAGATTGGGTTTCTAATATTGTTCCTGTGACCAAGAAACAGGGCACTACTAGGGTGTGTGTTAATTATCACAACATTAATTGTTCCTATCCCAAAGATAACTACCCTACGCCTTTCATTGACCAGCTCATCGATGATTGTGCTGGAAGTGAGATTTATTCATTTATGGATTGCTTTTCTAGTTATAACTAGATCAATATATCTCCAGCGAATCAACACAAAACCACCTTCATCTTCCCGTGGCATACCTTTGCCTATAAGAAGCTCCCTTTCAGTCTCAAGAATGCTAGTGCTACCTTCCAATGTGCAATATATTATGCATTACATGATATTCTTCACATTGTACAACCTTACCTGGATGACCTTCCGGCTCATTCAACAAAGCGCCATGACCATCCACAACATCTTCGCGAAATTTTTCTTCACTATCAACACTATCGTATCTATCTTAATCCCAATAAATGTGTCTTCTGCGTTGAATCCAGTAGACTTCTTTGGTTTTTCATCTCCAAAGAGGGCATCTACCTAGATCCCCTCAAGGTTGAAGCCATTTTGAATCTTCCTCCTCCTGCTTCTTTGTAGTAATTGCAGAGCTTGAAGGGTAAAGCAAATTTTTTACACCGTTTTATTCCAAACTATGCTGAAGTTGCCAAAGGCTATATGTGGTTATTAAAGTGGGATACCTCCTTTGTTTGGGATGCCGCTGCATAAGAGTCATTCAAGCAACTCAACGCGCTCCTTGTTTCTACTCCATTGCTATGTCCACCTGATTATCATCGGGACTACACTCTTTATTTGGCCGCCGCTGATAGCACTATTGGCATGGTTCTGGTTCAAGATGATGATGATGGTAATGAGCATGTTTTTTATTATCTCAGTCACAATTTACTAGACATGGAAACTCGATATGCCTATGTTGAAAAGTTAGCTTTGGCATTCGTTTATGCCGTTCAACATTTCCGACATTATATACTATTGCATACGATGACAGTGATTTCTGACTGCAACCCAATGACGTACATCTTGTCACGTCAGTTACTGGGGGGGAAATACTCGAAATGGATTATCATCCTTCAAGAGTTTGACTTAGAGTTTACTACAGCCAATTCTAAGAAATCCTTCGTTTTCACTGATTTTCTCTCCTTGCTACCATCCACTACTACACCCTCTTGATCCAAAGATCATATTCTGGATGAGTCTCTATTCTTGATTAACACCCTCGATCCCTGGTACGGGAATATTATTATCTACCTTAAGATGTCCTCTTTTCATCCTGATTTGTATAAGGATGCTCGGTGACGTATTCGCTATCATTCTCAACGTTATCGCATTATTGGGGATGCCCTGTACCATCTCGGTGCTGAATCTGTTCTCTGCTATTGTCTGATGTTCAGGGAAGCCAAACAAGTTTTAAATTACTGCCACTCTGGTGCATGTGGTGGTCATATGTCCAGGTATGCTACTGCTCAGAAGATCCTTCAAGCCAGTTATTTTTGGGCATCTATTTTTAAGGATTGCATTCTCACCATCTTCTCTTGTCATGCATGCCAAATATACCAATGGAAGATGCATGCACCTCCTGCCCCTTTACACCCTGTCATTACCGTCGGTCCTTTTTCCAAATGGGGCATTGATTATATGACCTGTAACCCTCGCTCGGCTGAGGGACATGGGTATATCATTGTTTCCGTCAATTATTTCATGAAATGGGCCGAGGTGATGCCTACATTGTCTAATGATGGTAAGACAACGGCTCAATTTTTATTCAATCATGTAATTTCTTGATTCGGAGTCCCTCAGGATATCGTCACGGATCATAGCACTCATTTCCATAATCATATGATGATTTAGTTAACAACTCAGCTGGGCTTGCGTCATGATAGTTCGAAACCGTACTATCCTCAGGCCAATGGCCAAGTAGAAGCAGTCAACAAACTTTTGGTCACAATGCTTCAACGCACCATTGGCATGCACAAGTCTAATTGGCATTTGATGTTGTTTTTTTCCTTATGGGACTACCGAACTTCTGTGAAGGATGCCACCAGATTCACCCCATTCCAATTAGTTTATAGTCTAGAGGCTACCCTTTTGATTAAATGTGAGATCCCTTCTCTTAAATTAGCTGTCGAATTGCTCCCAAAAACTACTCTGGTATAGGAACGTCTTCCTTACCTAGAGCGGTTAGACAAGACCCATCGACTAGCCTCTTTAGTCACTGAAGCATAGAAGAAGAAAGTGAAAACTCACTTCAACCAAGTTGTCAACCCTCATTCTTTCATTGAAGGAGGCCTAGTCTTGCTCTATGATCAAGCAAATAATAAGCTGGGGGCAGGCAAATTCGAGCCTATGTGGCATGGGCCTTACATTATGAAATGTGTTTTGCAAAAAGGGGCCTGTGATCTGATCGATTATGAAGGGAATCCTCTAGAAAAGCCCCAAAATGGGCTTTATCTGAAAAATATTATGAATGAATTTCGTGCGTTTGCTATGTACATATGTGTGTTTTCAGTGTGTGTTTGCATGTATGGCTTGGTTGCCACTTATTGTGTATTTTTACCTCTTGTGCAGATGTCTGGTACACGTTACGTTGGTTTCGCTGATGGTTCCTGCCGTAATACCCGAAACCTTTCCTCTGTAGCATGGGTGATCTACAATCCTCACAGTGAGTTAGTAGACTTTCAAGGAGTTTGTTTAGGTTGCACCATAAACAATGTCAATGAATATAGCACTGTCATTGAATTACTGACCGAGGATGTTAACCTCAATATTCGTGTTTTATGAGATATTCAGGTTCTATTTAATCGTTTGATTGTTAGTGAATGCAGGTTTCGGAGAGAAGGAGGAGCTCATCCGGATCAACGAGGCTGGAATACTACAACAGTGTTGGACTACAGGTAGGATCTAAACACTTGATTTCTTATATGGTGAATGCATATTTAGAGAAGGATTGTTCTTAATTGTCTTGTTTGTCACTAGAAAGCTTTAAGCTTCTAGGGAGGTTGGTTTTGTCCGCAAGATTAACTCTTTCCGCATGACAAAATGGCGACTCCACTGGGGAACTCCATTGATGTGAATGATTTTTCCTTTGAGTGAAACTTTGATCTGAGAAAAGTCATTTCTTTTTTGGTTTTTGATTGTTTGACTGTGTATTTAGGTGGGCTAGCTTAGAGTTAAGTTAGAATTTAGTTTTTCTTGGTTTTTCCAGTAGTTCGCACCCCCTGAGTTGAGCACAGTGCGTACCTATACGCACTGCAGCTTTGTATACAGAGCGTACACGCACCTGTGCAAACAGGCTGTCTGTGTACCCTGTCAAAAATTGAGAAAATTCCATTTTTTTCATTTTTCCTCTTAGATTTTGTCTTTAATTAGTTTTTACTGCCCAGATCCATTGGTTATCTATCAGAGATCTTCACGTGAACTTGTTTCGTTAGCGTCAAGAGTTTTAGTGAAATTCATAGAAGTTCTAGCCCTAGGGTTTGATTTTTGCATTGGTCCTGTAGTGACTTTGACTTTAGAAGTTGTGAAACCTTGGATCTCTCTGGTTTTATCAGTCTTCTTAGGAGTCGGACCTATCATAAAGTCTACCTGTGTGAGCAACCTACCTTTGTGTTGTCTCTTTGCGGAATTTCGAAGAAGCTTGTTGATTGAGTTGTGAATTTCATTCTTGAGAAAAAGAACAAAAGAGTTTGATTTTTGTTTTTTACTGGTTTATGATTATGCATGAGCTGGTCCTTGGTTTGATTTTTGCCGAGTAAAACAACCTGGAATCATCTTAGTAGGCTTTTGCCTCGTTAGATTTGCTTTTAGGTAAATTTCCTTTTCATTTGGTTTTGAGTGATTTTTTCATAGATTGTTATAAATTTTGTGATTGCTTTTTGTTAGAATAGTTTTATATGCTTTGTTAAATAGAAAAAATACAAAAACATCTCCTTTGAAAAGTTTGTTTTAAGTAGCATTTGAAGTATTTTGAAAGAGAAAGGAATTTTTGTGCAAGTAATGAGTGGTCATGTGTTGTATGCTTGGAAAAGATAAAGAGATTGTTTCTTTGATTGTCTGTTAAGAAAGTTACTTTTATCAATTTTGCATTTTCCAACTCTCTTAGCTAGGGAATTCATTGAAAAAGAAAAGTACTGTAAATCATCCTAAGTGCATCTTTTTAGTGGATTTGAGTCGAGTCTACACACCATCAGTTTCATCTCCACTACCTTTTTTCTTAAAGAAAGCCATAAAATTAACGCTTAAAGTAAAATCAACTTAGTAATTTTTCTTTTACTAGGGCTCTGAAGCACCAATATAGATCAGGCTAGTGTCTTGGAGTAGGAGAGTAATTAACTCTCCAAGATAGCAAAGCCAAACAAGTAGCTTATTTTGTGATAGGATAAATCCAACTGTTGCATTTATACTCTGGGAAAGCTCCTCTTAAAGGAGAAGCACGAGCTCATGTCCAAACCAGTAAGGGGATCAATCCTCCCTCGTTGGGAACGATGCCAGACATGCACGTATTACAAACGGTAAACCTCGGATTATTTTCGAGGAGCCAGGGGTCACTTATCGGTAAACCTTGGATTATTGTCAAGGAGCCGGTAAGGGGATTGAGCTTGTTACTCTGCCCTTGCGTGCGGTCGGAGTGTAGACTGTTCCCCCAGATATATTTGTTGCTGTTGGTAACCTTAGTGGCCATAATCCTAGGATTCTACCCAAGGTGACGGTGGTGGGAAGATCCCACTGTACCTGGAGCAGACGTCGGCTAGACTCACTTGGATTTTCTGGGGGGTTTACTTCACTCGAGACGGTTAAAGTGGAGGAACTTGGTCCAGTCTATTCATTAAGCAGGTTTCCGGGGTAACCGTTCCACCCGCCATTTCTGTACTGAATCCTACGAGGTTGGATTTCATCACCAACCACTGTTTTTGGTCCGAAGAGCTTACTGTTTGTGTTTGGTTTGACGCCCTAGATTCTTTAGGAATGTGTTTCAAATTTTATTGGTTCTTTAGCGACTTTAGGTGGTTTGCTTTGAGATTTTACTTTGTTTTCGCGTGTAGTAGTTAAAAGTTTTAATTGTGGCTGAATAACCGAGACAGTCCCGTAGACTTCGGGGCGAGTCACCTGAAGTTGTTACCGTGGCCGATTTGTTGAGGAGATCTCGTAGATTGTGGGGTGAACCTCCTGAAGAGGTCACGGATCATTACGAAGGTTTAAAAATCCTTGTAACTCCTCCTAGTGGCAGTAGAATAGGTCCACCTGAAGAAGGAGAGTCTTCGTTGGTAGTGTTATCTCAAAATCAAGCACTGGAAGGCTGCAGACCAGGCTAACTTCGAGTAACTATTTCAAACTAGACTTTGGCTAAAGCTTAGCCTCTTTAGCCTGAGAGGGCTCTCTCAAAGGTTATTAATGTTGATCTATGACAAGATGGCTAACTCTTATAAGACACAATAAACAAGTAAGCTGGCTAGACAAAATATTAAATTGATTCCCATTGGGCTTATGGAGTCACTTATACCTCAGTAAACAACAACACTATCTTTCCATAGAAATCAGGGAACTTAACATCTAAATGTTCAAACATAACTCACATGAAACCACAGTTTGCAAAGGCATAAAGGAAGTCAGAGCATGATCAATGAGTTCTGAGTGATTATGCATTTGTAAAACTGTAAAAGAACATTAAAGAAATATACCATCACACATTTGAACAAGGAGATCCATTGTGAATCCTGAGAAGGAAAACAGTCATTTGTATTACTGAAATTCTGTTTACATAAACCAAAACAGTCCTCTGTTTTTTATAAAATATCCAACCCTTGTTACATCCCTGTTTTAGCTATTTATAGCATTCTTACTTCTACCTAATTCAAGTTTCCTCCTCCGGCATGAGGGGAATTCAATAACTCGATCCTTATCTCTAATGACACTTAACAGCTATGTAACTAATCATTAAATACAACAAAGTGCTTAACTGGAATTTAAAGAGTCCTAATTTAACTATAACTCTAACTCTATCTTCCTCGTAGCATGATTCCTTCTTGGTTCTAGACATCTGGTCTCTTTTCAGTTGGGCTGAGATGGCTGAGATGAGTATTCAATATTCCATGCCGGCCTAGGATGCTGAATGCTTTAATGGTTCAGTGATGCTAGGAGAAATACTCTGTCTTTCAGTTCCAGTCTTCCACCACCTATTCGAATATGTAGCAGCATGTCTTTAGCTCTTTAATAGCCCAAGAATATAGAGCATTACCATGTTCCTGATGTGCTGGAGGTTTCATTGATGGACAGGTGTGCAAGCCAAAACTCCTCGTATGCAGCTGCTTCCAAACCCTAATGACCGATAATAAAGTGACTTTATAATCAAAAACTTTAAACTTAGGTCAAAACATTTCACCTTTGTTAAAGGTACACCTGTGATAATTTGAATGGCCTGGTAGCTTCCTTTGATCTCTTACATGTCACTTAGGTGTTCCCTTTGAAAATTTCTGATTATCTTATCGGACTGTTTGCTTGTATTAAAAACAACGCCTGCAGTAGTTTCGCAGTTTCGTAGCGCGCTACGAAACTGTGAAACTGTTTAAACAGTTTATCTTTTTCCTGAGATTTTGACTGTTCTGCCACTTGATTGAAAAAACTCCTTTTGACCTTGGATATATGTAGCATAGATTAAAACATATTCAAAACACCAAGATTAAGCAAAATTTAACAAAATTTTGAGACATAACCCTTTCCTGAACAATGAATTTATTTATCAGGTACCTGGCTTAGCTCTGCCTTCAAGTCTTCAGCGGCTTTCTTTAGTTGGTTAATTTCTTCCTTAGCTACCTCTATTTGGATTTTCATGGCTGCCACATAATCTCTGTGAGATGTGGTGGTTGTTTTACTTTTGCTGCCTTTTTGCTGAGGTCGTGTTTCTTTTTCCTTTTCTTCTGTTTTGGGCAATGCTTCCTGTACCTGCTGAAAATTCCTAGTCAAAGGTCTTCTTTGTTTGAAAACAAACTCCTGGGCTGGCTCATCAAACCTAAGCCTTTTTGAGGCTTTGGTCTTCTTGGCACTTTCTGGTGATGACTGTGTCAAATCGATATGCATTGATTCAGTTTTCTCAAACTCAATGGCCTCTAATAGATCTTTCAGGCTTGCCTTAGATGCTGGGCTTTATTCAACAGATATGGCCTTTCCCTTTTCCTTACTTGCTTGGCTTCTTGTCCTCACTCTGGAAACTGCCTCAGTTCTACTTGTTTCAGCCGCATTCTTTTTATCCTAAGTCTTTCCTTTTGTAGCTTGCTGAGGTTGTTCTTTGATGATTAGTGGTTTCACTGGTTTTTTAAGCTGTGACTTGGCTTGCTTTTTAGCTCTAGCCTCCTTTTGAAGCTCAGCTATTGTGAGTTCTTTGACTGGTTGCTCTCTGACTGGCTGTGGAGTAAGGCTTGTTTTACTTTGGAAACCGGCCATGAAGATGAATGAATTCCAGTCTCTACCTATCTTCTGAAGGCCATCTAAAACTAACAATTTAATCAAACCATGGTGAATTAAAGAAGTCTCGCAATCCTCTTTTCTCAATTGCACTTTATCACACATTTTACTTAGACTGCGAAATAAGTAAAAAGGAATATCAATGGAAGCCTTCCCCGTAAAATGTAACAGCAGCTTGAAATGATAAGAGTAGACCTTATTATATCTGCCTTCACATGTTAAGTATTTCTGAATGCAGGTAAGAAGAAGGGCATAATGCTCCTTAACATAGTTCCTAGGCACTGCTTTGGTTAGGTCTTCATTCACATATGCTTCTTTTAAGAATTCTTTGCATGGATTCATATCAAATTTAAAGTTCTTAAACCATTCATGCTGCCCTCTAGGAATCTCTGTTACAGCAGCTATAACCTCCGGAGACACTTGAACTTCCAACATAGCTATTCTTGAATTTAAACCGGTGAAATTCAAAGCAAACTCTTTGGTTACCTGAGCGTGCCCACCTTGCAGCTTCTTACAGAAATTCCAGCATCCAGTATCTTTGAAAGCTTTCTTCACGCCTTCGTCCCTCAATGTTATGTCTAAACCTTCAGGTTCATTCCTTTGGCATTTGCCGGACCTGTGCTCCTTTCTCTCCATCTTCAGTTTGAAATCTTCGCGGCCAAATTCTTTCTTGGAAATCTTCACAGCCAAATTTCAATAATTCCGGTCGAGATGGTTCACCTCCCTTTTTAACTCAGCCTCGCTTGAACAGCCTCACTTGAATTTCAAATACATCATCCAACCAGCCTGCCACTTATGTACACTTATGATCATCATAATGATCCATGCACGGTAAAATCCGTTGAACTGATATTTCTGTTCATTCTAACAAATCTGTGGGTGGAGTGACGACTAATGAGCGTTTAGACATGCGTACCGGAGGTACACATACTGACATGAGAAGACAGAATCAGTGACTCATCAACAGACTTAACACTTTAGGTAATATTCGCTGCGAAACGCACGAATCCGTGATTTCGCGCGCGGTTAGTTTAAATTTCTAATCATGCGCTATGAAACGGCTTGATGATACCGTGCTGCGAAATGACTGAACAATGATTACGCTGCGAAATTGACCAATAGGAGGTTATACTGCGAAATCACGAAAAGACTCGATGGATAGAATAAGACAAGACCTGGCTTATAACACAATGATGATGGAGGAAAACCAATAGGATTAGAGCATAATTCGAAACAGACTCCTTTGAAACTCCTCAATCCTAATTAATGAAATATGAAACGAAAACCATTTGATACAGACCTTGGACATTTAACTAGGACAAAGGACTATATACAAAAATTTTTAATTCTAAGTGATAACACCATCATTGGAAGAACTAGATTCGGAAAGAGAAACCTTCTCCTTCCCCTTCTTCGCCTTACTCGCTAAGGCACAGTTCTCCTCATCATGCATGGATGAAGAATTGTCTCTGGTGCTCCTTTTGATCTCCTCCTGCATCAAATCCGACCATAGTCGTTCCCAATTTGGCAGTTTCTCCGTTCCATTCACCGAGTCTTGGTAGCTATGCCAACTTTTAGGAAGGCCAAGGAGTGTTAGACTCACCATATCCTCATCCGATATCACGACCCCTACACTTGCAAGCTCATCCATGCATGTGATGAGCTTGGTTAGATACATAGAGATCGTCTCATCCCTTTCACACTTGATCTTTCGAAATTTGTCCTTCAATGCTAGCTTCCTCTAATCACTACTATTCTAATATAAATCTTTCAATGTTTTCCACATTGCATGCAAAGTCTCCTTCCCACGGAGGCTCGAGACAATGTGATCTCACACTCCCTCCAAGAGAATTCTCCTAACTCTAGCCACACACTTCCTCCATTCCGCTTGCTCAGTGTTGTCAGTAGGCTTAGGGATTTCTTGATCAATGAAATCCTTAAGACCATTATCTTCCAAAACTACCTCCATGTAATCCTTCGAAGCTATATAGTTTGAGCTGCCATCAAGGGCATACTCAAGCCTCAAAACATAGAATGCCATCGATGAAATAGATGTGATAAGAACTTAAGATCTATATCTCGAATAATAAACTTCGAATTTCTCCTACTAGTATATTGTTCTTGCTTGATCACCTGTGCTCTAATACCATGAAGAAATTTCACCTATAGAACAAACCGATATATGCAATGTCCTAAAGCATAATACTTGTTCTACTTCTACAAAACATTAAACGGAAGCATAATCGAATTCATGAGAAACATCAAGTAGAAACATGCATAACTGATCAAGAGAAATAATCACACAATATATCCAGGGGAAAGCACCAACATAAAACCCCAACCATGTATTATCAATCAAGTGGAAATCCTCTTCACAATACAAAAAGAATTAGTTCTCAAGCTATTCAGTTCTCAATGAACAATGAAGATATGAAGATATATCTCATGAACCAACCAAGCCCTGTTTATATAGGCTTTACCTATGGTCCTTGCATAGTTTGCTTAGGAAATAATAGCAAAAGAATATGTTATTAATTTCAAACATAGCAAAATAACCAATGGTCCAACTACGCAATCCTTGAGGACACTAGTTCCTCAACCATGCAAAAACTACTTACTAGAAATAGTCAAGCATCTAATAGTACATTGTCCCACATTTGATCTCAACTTGGCCTCTGACAGAACTGACATGCAACAGTTATCCATGAGTGAATCCTCAGTTATCTAAAATAATAGTTGTCACATGCATGCAAGCATTAACAACCTATATTTTATTATTTTAACAACTTGTTAAAATAATCTAAGTGGACTTGACTAGTTAGAACTAAGTCAACTGATTCTCTTATTATAGAACTCATACTTATTCCCTCAATCAGTGGAGGAAATTAATGATAAATTCCTCAATCAGTGGGACAACTCATGTGCATGCTCACAAAGACTTCACATTCGAATTTCCTCAATTAATTAACTCAACTGAATTAATTAATTAATATTTCCAACTGCTGTTAAGACCAAAATTAATTTTACTTCCTATAGATAGACTAGGGACTGTTATAAATAGGAAGGGACCTAGAAATGCTATTTTTAGAACTTTCTACTTTTAGTAGTTTCACCTCCCACCCAATGTGGCCAATGACCTCACTAGCCAAACTGCTATTTTTAGACATGTTATTTTTAGCAGGTCTATTTTTATCACATTCTAAATTTAACATTTCTTGTTGCACATTTTTCAACATTTTTTTGGTCGTCGACAGGTTCTCGAAGATGGCCATTCTGGCGGCCTGCAAGAAGAATATCACGGTAGAAGCCACTGCTAAACTCTTCTTTGAACGAGTGTGGGTACACTTTGGGATCCCATAGTCTATCATCTTAGATCGGGATAGCAGGTTCCTTAGTACATTTTGGTCCAGTCTCTGGTCAATGCTGGACACCAAACTCACTAAGTCCACAGCCTTCCATCCTCAAACTGATGGTCAGACAGAAGTTGTCAACAGGATGATTGTACACATTCTATGTGTGTACAACTCAAAGCACCCACGCACATGGGACAAGAGCCTCCCCTATATTCAGCACAACTACAATCGGGCTCTCCACAGCTCGACTAGCCACAACCCTTTTCAAGGGGGCTTGGGATTCCAGCCATTATGGCCCATTGATGTCGCCATGCCATTTGCAACTACTCACGCAGGTTCGGCTCATGTCCACTCCGAAACAGATAAGGCAAACAACTTCATTGAGCACACCCAACATATTCGCCAGCAAGTCCATGACATTCTGGAGAAATCAAATGCCAAGTACTAGCAACGACATGATCAACATTGGGTGCCACACAAGTTTTAGGTGGGTGACAAAGTTTGGTTGCATTTGCAAAAGGAATGTCTTACCGAAGCCTATCGGAAACTTAGACCTCTCCGATATGGTCCTTACACCATTACCAAGGCTATGGGAGATAATGCATTTGAGCTCAACATTCCTCCATTCCTTGGTCTGCACCCAGTGTTCAATGTGGACCGCCTTCGGCCATACTTTCCACCATTACTAAACACATCCGACATTGCAGAACAACTCACACCCACAGAGTTAAATCCAGATTGCATGGAACAAGCTGCAACTGATTAGATCATGGACACATGTCAAGCACACTCGCCAGTAGAACATCCAACTGTATCGAGTTGTCAAAGCAGGCCAACTCCTTCACCAGGGCAAGTGGCTCACCAGGGACCAAGTTCAACAGAAGTTTCCTCATCTCATCGAGGAACTCATCGCAATGGACCATTGCTTCCTAAGGGGAGTGGAATGATCCAGGTGGATATTGGTGGCCACCTGCCAAGTCCACTTGGACCCCCACCATGGTTTCTTTCAGCTTGTCATTTTCCTTAATTGTAGCACAGTTTACTATTTTTAGCAGTTTTTCGGGTCCTGAACTTCCGAAGCCGTTTTGATGCCCTGAACAATGTTTTTTGGGAAATCTGGGAGCAACATGGGTCCATGGACTAATGTTGCTCTTCCCAAAGTTTTAGTTCTCGGATAGATCTTTCTAACGAGATATTGTACGCGTCAAACGGAGATCGCATGCCAAAGTTACGACCCCGGGAAGTTGATGTACCAATTTACCCAAATGGGGCCCACAGTTTGGCGTTTCATCTTCTAGGGTTAGTTTTTTGGATGTTTAGGGTTTTCCATTGTTTCTAAATAATAAATAGGCCTTCGAGCCTCATTGTAACACAATTCAAAGGCATGTAGCCACCACATCTCTTCTCAGAGATAAGCTACCATTGCCCTAGCTTTTTATTTCCATTTTTTGTTTGTAAGCATATCTCAGTATTTTACATTAATGAAATGAACTATTATTTCCGTTGCATCTTTGTGTTTATGGTTATCTCTGTAATTTGTTGCGTTCCTGTTTAAATCCAGGTCACTATCATTGATGAACTATTGAATGAATTGCATGGATAAATTTACTTCACCATGTTGGATCTTCGTTCAAGATATCATCAAATCGGAATGAATATTGAAGACATTCTGAAAACAACATTTAGAACTCATGAGGGTCATTATGAATTTTTGGTCATGCCTTTTGGCCTTCCCAATACACCTTCTACATTTCAAGTTTGATGAATTCCATTTTCAAACCCTTCCTTAGAAAATTTGTGTTAGTATTTTTTGATGATATACTAATCTATAGCAAGTCTTGGAAGGATCATGTTCAACATGTTGACAGGGTGTTCAAACTATTGGAAGATAAATAATTATATGCAAAAAGCTCCAAATGTTTCTTTGGAGTACAAGAGGTGGAATATCTGGGTCATATTGTATCTCATGAAGGTGTTAAGGTAGACCCTAGAAAAATTAAAGCCATTAAGGAATGGAAAATCCCCGCATCCAGAAAGCATCTGCGAGGATTTCTTGGGTTGACAGGGTATTATCGCAAGTTTCTTAAGAATTATGGGAGAATAGCAGCACCTCTAACAAAATTATTGAAGAAAGATGCATTTTTATGAACTCCAGAAGCAACGAAGGCCTTTGAACATCTTAAAGAGGAAATGTGCCAAGCACCGGTCTTAGCTACGTCAGACTTCACAAAAACCTTTATTGTGGAATTTGATGCCTCAGGAAATGGAATTGGTGTTGTTGTAATGCAAGAAGAAAGACCCATTTCTTTCGAAAGTCATCCAATCAAAGGAAAGTATTTACAAAAAGTTATTTATGAGAAGGAAATGTTGGCAATACTACATGCACTTAAGAAATGGTGACACTACCTAGTGGGAAGACACTTCAAGGTAAAAACGAATCATGATAGTCCTAAATACTTTTTAGAACAAAGATTATCTTCAGAAGATCAGCAAAAATGGGTCACAAAGATGTTGGGTTATGACTTTGAAATCATATACAAAAAAGGGAAGCAAAATGTTGTGGCAAATGAACACTCAAGAAAGGATGAGGATGTGGAAGCATTGCTTTGTGCCATTTCTATTATCCAACTAGATTGGATAAAAGAAGCAAGGGATGAATGGAAGAATGACGAAGAAGTGTAGGCACTCATTCAAAAGTTACATCAAGATCCCAGTACATATGATACACTTATCTGGAAAAATTATTCGTTATGGTACAAAGATCGCTTATACCAATTTCAAAATTCCCAACTCAAACAAAAGATTCTTATGGAATTACACGCCTCTCCATTGGGAGGGCACTTGGGATTTTTAAAAACTTACCACAGGGTTAAGAAGGAGTTTTTTTGGGATGGCCTTAACTCTAATATTCAAAAGTTTGTGGCGAAATGTTTGATTTTCCAACAAAATAAAGTTGAAACAATTAAGACCCTGGGTCTATTACAACCTTTATCCATTCCAAGCCAATGTTGGAAGGAGGTTTCAATGGATTTCATCACAGGTTTACCCAAATCTGAAGGAAAGAGTGTCATCATGATGGTAGTTGGCAGACTTACCAAGTATGCACAATTTTGTGCATTATCTCATCCATTTAAAACAAGTACAATTTCTACTGCATTTATGGAAACAATTCAAAAGCTACATGGAAACCCAAAGATTATTGTGAGCGACAAATATCCCATTTTCACTGGAAATTTTTGGACATAATTATTTTCTTGTCTTGGTACTCAGTTAGCTCATAGCTCATCTTATCATACTCAATCTAATGGGAAAACTGAGATAGTAAACAAATGTTTGGAAGGACATCTTCATTTCTTTGTATCTGATAAATAGACACAATGGGTCAAACGGTTGCATTTGGATAAATGGTGGTATAACACTTCCTTCCATACTGCAACAAAAATGACCCCATTTATGGCACTTTATGGATATCACCCACCGTCCATCACATCATATTTAAGAGAAAATTCTAAGTTTCAAGCAGTGGAAGATCACATCAAGCATCAACAACAAGTTTTCCAACTCTTAAAGGATAACCTGACTTTGGCACATAATAGAATGAAACAAAAAGGAGATCAACATCAAAGATGAAAGAAGTTTTGATATAGGTGACTAGGTATTTCTACGGCTACAACCATATAAACAAATGCCCCTCAAGCAAGCTAAGAAGGATAATAAATTTATCACCAATGTATTATGGTCTATATAAGGTGTTGCAAAAGATTGGTACTATGGCATACAAATTGGAATTTACTGTAGCTTCTTGAGTGCACCCAATTTTCCATGTTTCATGCTTAAAGAAGGTTATTGGTGACCAGCTCCCAGTTCAAAAAATATTTCCAGAACTTGATGAGGAAGGAAAAATCATATTGGAACCTGAAGCAGTCATAAAAACAAGAATTCGACAATTGTGAAATCGATCAATTTCGGAGTATCTTATCAAGTGGAAGAACTTACCCACTGAAGATTCCACATGGAAGGATGAGAATTTTATACAGAAGCATCCAGAACTACTCAAGCATTGAGGACAACACTTTTTTGAAGGAGAGGGGCATGTTAGTCCCTATAATACTAGTATTCCCATTTACTATTGTCATTGTAGCCCTTATTGTTATTGTTGTGCCCCTATTTGCCCCATATTGTTTTTATTGTGCCCTAGAAGCCCCAATTGTTATTGATGTTCCCTTATATTATTATTGTTAGTCGGCTTTGAATATTGTGACCCCTTAGACTCCTATATATAGAAAGGAGGTTTTGTCATTTGTATCATCCAAGAACTGTTCATTTGTGTAGTGTAAAGGAGGTTGCCCCCTTGAAGAGGTTGAATTCTAAGGCGTTGATCTTTCTTTTCTATCATTTTGTGAGCTTGTTTCATAACAGCTTCCCAGATATTAAACCACCTCCACCCTTAGGCTTTATCACAATCCTACCAAAATCGGTCAAGGGATTACTAGGCCCAAAACAAGCTTGGATGCCTCAGAATTTATTCACCAATACTAAGTAATTCACTTGTCTCCGGCCTCAAAATTTACCGCAATCGTACCAAAAACGGTCAAGGGATTACTAGGCCCAAAACAAGCTTGGATTCCTTAGAATTTATTCATCAATACCTTGAGGAATTTGTCTATCTCCACCCTAAGGATTTCCCACAATATTGCCAAAACCAGTCAAGGGATTCCTAGGCCCTTGGGAATTTTCTTGAGAGCACCTCACTCAATTCCAAAATGATCTAAAAATCCAAAACCTCAACCAAGTAAAAGAACCCCATCACACCATGGCTATCCAAAAATGACAAGGAAAGGATAAAACCACTGTCACACCTGACAAAACCCTTTTCAATGACAACAAGAGAATCAAATACACACATGAATGTACCATGCATTCACAAACTAGCTAGGAAATCACACATGCAACCTGTTACCTGCAATTTTTCCTATTGAATATGCTTGATCCAACATTTCCTTGCTTTCCTTTGCCTTCTTGTCCTCTCCTGCTTTCCTTTTTCCAATTCTAGAGTGCTCTAATGCTCTAAGTGTCCAAGAGTATGAGAGAATAGAGAGGGAGTTCCAAAACTAAACTAACAAAAGTTGTGAATTGATCCTCAGAAGCCTTCTTACTATTGAGGCCTCTCTTTTCTTCAATTTCCTCTATTTTCCTTCAATTTTCTTCTTATGAAAATTTATGACCTTTCATCTCCATTTTCTCATATTTTCCTTTATTTTCATAAATAAATGCCAATTAATGGCTCTTTGCATTTGCTAATTCCTTTACCAATTTCCCTTAGGCATAATAAATCAAATGAACACCCACTAGGATGTTTATCCCAACATTCAACTTGGAATACATGTCCCATGACCTTGGTCTTATTTTTCCTTTATTAACTTTATTACATGAACTTTAACCCAAGGTTGTTATTGTATGTTTTTTTCAATTATTTGCTGGTCATAAGTGTCATAGAATACTAAGGATGGTGTTCCTCCAAGGGGGAGGGGTTTGTAATAGTCCCGGGTTGATTTTCCATGTAAATGGGAGGACATTATAAAGGCAAAAATAAGACCAAGGTCATGGGACACGTATTCCAAGCTGAATGGAGTTAAAAACATTAAAGTGGGTATTATTTGTGGTTAATTTAATGGCTATGGAAATTGGCATTGGCATTGGCAAAGGCAAAGGGAAATAAATGACAATTAATTCAAGGAATAAAATAAATTACGAGAAAAGGAAGATGAAGAGACCGGAATATGCATGCAAGGGAAATTAAAGAGAAAATAAAGGAAAATGAAAGAAAAGAGGAAAATAAAGGAAGAGACATCATATATCAATGATAAAAAGGCATCTGATAAACAATTGACATATTTTTTATCAACTCTTGATCAATCTCAGTTTTGGACAACTTTAGTTCTGCTAAGGAAGAAATCGAACTCCAAGAGGAGATGGAGAGCACTTGGACACAAGCAAGCAAGCAAGCAAAGGACAAGAAAAACAAAGCAAAGGAGAGCAAGGAGAAGATTGGAAAAACAACTACAACAAGAAGATTTTGCATATAATAGATTGCATGTGTGATTGCATTGTTGGGATTTGAATGCATGATGCATGAATTTGGTTTACATGATTATTTTGTTGTCATTAGCATGGAATTTGCCTAGATTTACAGTGTTACAACCTTGCCTTACCATTTACTGGATAGCCATGGTGTGTTGGGATTCATTCTTGGTTGAGATTTGGATTGCCGAAATATTTTGGATCCGGGTGAGGTGGTCTTAAGAAAATCCCAAGGGTTGGGGGTGGAGATGCTTTTCTCAGGGAAGTCATTGACACATGGGTGGATACAAGAAATTCCTCTAAGTATGTTAAAGAAATTCTAAGGCATCCAACCTTGTGTTGGTTTGGTGATTTCTAGACCGATTTAGGTGAAATCATTGGGTTAATGGTTGAGGTGGTTTAGCCTGTGGATGCCCTAGTTGGTTTTGTTTTGGTTTATCCCATGAGAAACCACATTCATGTTTGGAATATGGCACGAGGGTGATTGGTTGAAATATATATTTGGTTAAGCCTATTCTATGGTCAGGTGGTACGTGGAAGTCCATGAATTGGTTGGCTTTATGCATATGTTATTCGTGTTGAGATCAATGAGCACATGTATTGGTTACTATGTTGATCTTATGATTGGTTTGTCATGGCTTCATTCTGGTTAATTGCTAGTTATAGGCATCATTAAATGATGTGCTCTTGTTATGGATCTTGTCTATGATTTGATAAGTTAGTGAACAATTATATGAATGTATGAGCTAACACGTGTTGTTGCAACTAGCTTGAGAGGGCAATGAGCCTTCTTAATGATTCTCTGATGGAATTAATGAGATAGTGATCAAATATGCTTTCATGACCTATGACTACTATGTTTACCATATGTTTGTCTAAATGTTTATCATGTGTTTGGCATGTTTGGGCAATATTTGAGCCTAAGTATCGATTATGCATACTTGTGATTGTATTAGACTTGATTCTGGAAAGTTTTGGGCAGTGGCTTGTAGGATAGCCCAAAATTTGTGGCATTGAATCTATAGTCATAGGCACAACACTGAGGATTTTCGATTGTAGCTGCATGGAAGGCACCTTGTGTGTGTGACTGAAGCCTTCTGGGTGTATAGAATGCTTGACATGCAAGCAGTTGCACTATGAAGTGAGCCAAAAAGGTAGTTCCAGTCCAGGAAAATATGATCAATGGATGTTGTCTAACATCTGGGTGATCAAGTGTTCCTGGAGGTTGCAATAAAGTTGAAAGCTAGTAGGTCCCACTTCCATAACTGGAACTTGGTTGTTCGGTCTTGCATTGTAACTCTCAACTCATGTTTACCCTAGAGAGCTTGTAAAAGTGGGTAAATGTGAGGTGGGGTGTTAAACTTAAATCCTAAGACTGAGTGCCAGTGATGCACTACGGGTCTCAATTAATGTTGCTCAAAGAAGGACGCATAGTGGCATCGTGAACCACCATGCCATATTTGGAACAATATCTCGATTATTGTCTTAATTTTGCTACAGTTAGAACTTTCTCTCCAATGTTTCATTACGCAGGTGTCTAGCTCAGGTGGGAATGGCAAAGATGGAGGTTACAGAGCAACAAAGCTTCAATGCAAAAGGCAAGAAATCATGGTTTGAGTGTTGGAAAAGGTAACTAGTTTCGATCTTCATAATTGTAATTGTAATCATGCCATTATATATGTCTTATGTTACAAGCAAAATAAGAAAGAAAAATATTATTTTCAAGCATGGGTTTCATGCTCTATTTGTATTGGTCATCTAGGTCAAGCATGCATTTCATGCTCCTAGGGTTTGTCTAGTCAAAAGAATATTTTTCTTGAGTAAAAAAAATCTTTATTGTTTGTATAAGACCCTATTAGGTAAGTTGTAACCTGTAAAATATATTGTTTTTGAGTCTAGAAAGTCAAGTTTGACCTCCAAGACCAAGTCGGCCCTGCCAAAGGAAGTCGCCCAGTTTGAGGTAATTCGACTTCTTGAGAAGGTGATATAAAGGAATCAAGTTTGATTCATTTGGACACACTTCTGGAGTTCGATCTCAAGCAAGAAGAGGAAGCACAAGAAGAGTGAAGGTCAAAGAAGCAAGAGAAAGTCAAAGAAAAGAAGAAGATCTAAATTTTATGCTTGGATTCTCTCATACATGTGAAGCTAGGGTTTCTACAAATTTTGGTGAACCAAACATTGCAAGTGCAAAAATCAGACTTGAGAAAGAAGGCCAAAAATCCAATTGGAACAAAATTTTAGAAGGTTGACTATTGTTGACTTTGTGAATTCCTTGAAGAGTTTACTCGTACAAGAAAACTAGGGTTTCTATAGTTGTAACAATACCAAATATTACAGGCCAAATTGTAGATTGAAGCTATAGGAATGAAGAGTTTGACTAAAGTGGAACCTTTGAAGTTTGACATTTGTTGACCTTGTTGACTAAAGCTTGTTTCAAAAGCATTTGTTGGAGGGTTGACTTGGTGCTTGGAGGTGGCCTTGAATTTGATCTTAGGATCTTGGAATTCTCATTTGATCATAGTTTATAAGGAAGAGAGGAGATTCTTTTGGGTTTTCCCCTAGCTTGGAGCCTATATTTTGTGTCCTCTATCTTTTATGATCTTAACGGTTTATGCTCTTGATAATGATTTGATGAAGATAATTTAATAAAAAACAGGTTGAAGCTAACTAAAGTTCACAAGTATTTATTAAAGATAAGGAGAATTTAATTAACTTCCCTACTATATTCTCCAACGCTAAAAATGGGGCAGAATTAGGCAAGGTAGCAGATGGCGAGGGTGTCCACCTCTCCCTCCCTACCATGGCCAAGAGGAAGAGAAATTTGATGAAGACATTCTGCTACACATTCGTCGATTGGTAGCTGCTATGGAGGGAGATGAATGTAAACACATTAGTAATGGTCATTGGGCAGTCAGAAATTCGCTAGCCCGCCAACTCTAGAATGAGGAAGATGCTTGGGAAAGTGTTGAACACAGAATGAAAGAGGTCAAATCCAACCTGAACCATACTTACATTTCTCTAAGAAATCTCTTTCGATTGATGGGGATTTCGTTTCCTCCCATCTCACCAACTCCAACATCCATCATCTCTTCAAAAAGCTCTGGAGTTGTGGATTCCTCTCTCCAGGCTGCCAATCTTCCCAACCCTGGTCCTCTAGCAACTTAGGAAAAGAAACATGGGCCTACATACAACAGAAGCTCCCCAATCGGTAGAGTCCATAGCCTAAGGAAGTCGACCAAGAGTACATTGTTCAAACCACTAAAGAAGAAACCTCTCGGTAGGAGGAAAACTTCTATGGAGCAGTGATTGAATGGGAGCGCCCTCCTTGGCTACCTGAAGGATATGACAATCCATTCAAATACATGGATCTGCAAGACCAAGCAAGGAAGGACAATGCCAAGCATGACCAAATTCAAAAGGATCAAGCTCCAATCAACCAGCCCAGCATGATCAAGTCAAGGCTTAAGCTCACCAAGCCTCTTAACCTCTTCCAGGAAAGGCTCACTGCCTTTGCCTTCTCTTAATTTTCTCAACTATTTCAATTATCTCAATCATCATACTATTTGTAATTTCTAATTTGTCTTAATTCTGAACTGTCTTAATTTAATATTTGAACTCTTTGAGGGATCATCTAGTTTCCCTCTCATGGGAAGATGGTCTCCCTTAAGTTTACTACATGCTAGAATAGGTATTTGGCAGACATGTATTCCTCTCAACACAAGCTTTAAGAGTTCATCCATGCGTGTACTTTATGTAAAACAATTTTCATGATATAAAGATCTTAGCCAGCTTAAATAATAACAATAATAATTGAATTTTAATATCACAATTAAACCAAACAATAACTATTTTTTTATTTATAAAATAAAAGATATTTTCACCTGAACTCAGTAGTTTTATTATTAAATTTACGAAATATACCAAATAAAAATCAATTAATTATTTTCCATCTTAAACTAAAATTTAAGAAATATAGGACTTAAAATATTCAAATAATAATAATTACTTTCCATCTTAAAACCAAATTTAAACAAGGGTAATATGCAGGGTTGCTGCTTAGTATGCAAGGTTACTACTTAGTACCTGTCTTTTATGCAAAAGTTAATTGATAGCAGACTAATCCCCTTGAGAATAATTATACTGCAATATAATATAGAGTTGTTATATTAAAAAAATGTGGAATATTCAATTAATTAAAATGGCCACCTACATGCTTGTGGGCATAGAATAGACACTGACATGGTGTTGTTAAGGCATTTCGTGGTGAAAAAGTTGCTGGTTTGAAACAGTGCGGGCAAAAATACAACCATGTTAGGGATTGGTGTGACCCATGCTGCTTGTGACCCCAAGTGATTATCATTAATTTATCGAAATAGTTGATTAAAATGATATAGACATATGCATTATCATGAAACACACTCTCATCAATATAGACAATGTTATTTGAAAACCCCTCATAACAATGAAAAATTAGATGATGTCAATATAGGATATAGGACAATGTCCAAAACATACATGTCTGTTTCTTAAAGGATTCCATGCTAAAAGTCCAATTTGTTTGGATTTCAATATTTTACTTATTCTTGCAATTTACAAAGGTGGAATAGTAAACTTAGATTAATAACATTATTATTAATATTTTATTTATTCTTTACAATTTACGATATTAAATAGTAAATATACACAGTTTTAATTATACAAATAACTTGTTACATCATATTGATAATTAAATATATTTAAGACAAAAAAATTAATAAATAATCCATGCACAGTTTTCAAAATTACAGGTGTACATAGCCAATGCGTACTCCCCGAGGCATGAAAAAATACAAGTTTTGCTGACATGATTCTCCTATGGGCATCTCAAGAGACACCATCACGTTCTGGAGTTCAATTGAATGGACAATTTTTAATGGCTTTCGATAAGAGAAAACTATGATCTTCGAATGCCTTCGCTGTCTTGTTATGTAACCTATCAAACAATTTCTTATTTCTTTGCCAGGTCTCCACTTCAAATATTTCTCCGGTGTCATGTCACAAGTTAGTAGCTCATAAACGGCTCCACCATTCCTAACTCTGGTATTTAAAGTCAACTGGAAGCATTTCCAACAAATCTTAGTTGGTGCCAAAACATGGTTGCCAAATTGGAATTCCAGGCTTGAAAATGGATAGAAACATTTATGTTAACGATGGTTATGGAAATGGAGGAATGACAAGATTTTCCAGGAGTCAAAGGAGTCATTTAAATCAATTCTGCAGTGTATAATGGCCTTTCATGACTCAATGCCATTGGATAAAGTTAAGATGAAAAAGGATTGCAAAAATGTGCCAGATAACATTTCCATTGCTGCTCCCTGTGCTTTTTTTAATGGGGCTGAGCAGAATAACATTTGTGGATGTGGTGTCCACATTATTATGGACTACAAGTTGCATCCTGGAATGGCGGGATTGGCTCAAACAGCATGGCCGAGGCTAGGGCTCTGGTAGGTCTGCTGGTTTTCTACGTATTTTTTGACATCCAAAGCATTTCAATTTATGGTGATTCGAAATCAATGATTAATCATGTTCGGGGAGTATGCCACATCAGCTCTCCTCATCTATCTGGATGGTTAAACAAAATCATGTATTTTTGGAGCAATATGAAGCAGCGCTCAATTCATCATATCCCTCGCTCCCTTAATGAACAAGCTGACCATCTGTCGAAGAAGGGTCTTTCAATGGAGCCGGGGTCTTGGTCTTTGATGATCTCATGATGACTTTTCTTGTCTCATCCGGGATTTCTTCATCCCGGGAATTTGATCCTTTTTTCTCATCCATCTAGTTTTCCTGTTTTGTATATAGTTTCCTTTTGTTATATATGTTTATGTCAGACACCGTTCTTGCTTTTGATACCTTATTGTACAGGTTTGAATGTTATTTAGGATCCCGAACCTATGACTGTTAATTTTGATCCATATTCATGCATATGCTTGCAAGGTGTCTGATCCTTGCCATATCTTATGTACTTTTTATATTGTCTCAATATAACTCTATGAAGATTTTTCTCTTTGAAAAAGAAAGAAGTATATATGGCTGGGATTATTGTAAATCAATCTATTGCGAATATCAAATTTCCAAAATTAAATGTTAGAATGGAAAAAGATGTTACTTGGGATTATTGTAAATCGATTGCAAATATCAAAATTTCAAAATTGAATGTTAGAATGGAAAAAGATGTCACTTTTAAGATTTAGATTCCAAACACCAAAACTCTAAAGTTGAATGTTGGGATAGACAAGGATGCTATTTCTAAGATTTCCTAGGAGCATTTTATTCTTCTACACCCACACCAATTCTAATTGTGCTTTGTAGAGCCATATGTACTTAGTGTAATTGCATCGAAAAACCTTTCTACAAACATTTTAATTTAATCAAATTACATAAAAATAAAATATTTTAATTTAATCAAATTACATAAAAATAAAATAAATTAAAGTTAACAAAATTTAATATTAATTATTAATAAAATATTTTAACTAAATCTAATGACGTAAAATTAATATTATTATAATAATAATATAGAAATATAATTTTTCAATTTTTCCTTTTAATAAAATGCTATTTTTCTCTATTTAAATCCAAACCTCTTTTATAATAACAAAAAAATCTATAATATAAATAATAATATTAGAAATATAAATTTTTCAATTTTTCCTTTTTTAATGAAATGCTATTTTTCTCTATTGAAATCCAAACCTTTTTTATAATAAAAAATTAAAAAAGCCCCGTTGAAATCCAAAATCTCCTTTTATTACGCTAATAAAAAAAGATTTGATTCTTCTTCTAATAAAAAAAGATTTGATTCTTCTTCTAACTTAGATCAGAAATTAAAATGAATATAGTCCGATTGGTAGAGCAAGCTTTCCCTTGGTGCAAGGACAAACCCAGCTTTTCATTAGCGTTTATTCATAAAGTTTGCTGGTTTCACTTGGAAGAACCATTTCCGTGGAAGCCAACAGTTCTGCAGGTAGTTTGAAAGATGATAAGATAGAAATAATGCATGATTCTGGCAACGAATGTATGAATATGAATATTCCACTTGGCTCCAATTCCTACTTTCAGCGGACCATTCCCACATTTGAAGAATTTGCAGGCGGGGTTTTGCAATGGAGGGAACGTTATTTGATGAATAACAAAAGTACATGGGTTCCC
Organism: Pinus taeda; assembly: GCA_000404065.3. Lineage (NCBI taxonomy): Eukaryota > Viridiplantae > Streptophyta > Pinopsida > Pinales > Pinaceae > Pinus > Pinus taeda. The sequence continues at coordinate 72,574 of APFE030861527.1, forward strand.
CTTACAGTTGGGATAAGAACAGTAACAGCCACTGTCTTAACAATTGCAGCTGCCAGTTTCTCCAGTCTTGGGGGAATTGGCGGGGGTGGGCTTTTTGTCCCAATTCTGACTTTGGTACTAGATTTTGAGATTAGAACAGCAGCAGCACTGTCATCTTTTATGGTACTGGCAGGATCCCTTGCCAATGTGATATACTGTATCACCCAAAGGCGTTCTACAATTGATCATAAGCCTCTCATAGACTATGACGTTGCCTTGCTTCTGCAGCCCAACATCCTTCTTGGCACAAGCTTGGGTGTTATCTTTAATGTTATGTTTCCTGAATGGCTTATCACATTCCTGCTTGCTGCATTCCTCTCAGTGATTACCTTCGCCAGCTGCAAAATTGCAGTCAGACACAGGCGAGCAGAGACTGTTCTTTATCAGAGTGTTATGGAAAGAACAACCGTTCCAAATACAATGAATGGCTGTACCTTGGAAGAGGAGACGCCTAGAGAAAATGGCTCAAGTAATGCATCAGAATGCATTGTATCTCCTAACGGTGATATCCACAACGAAATATGCAGAGACAGGATCGTACAAGTACCTTCTAGTGTTCTTTTTGAAGATTGTGGAAACGGTGCGCGGGAACCCCTTCTGGATGCGAAAAGGCCACAATATTCAGTTGTTCCTCTGAAAGAATTGGCAGTGCTTGTGCTTGTGTGGATCTCATTTTTTTTGCTGTACATACTCAAGGGCAGCGAGGGCGGGGAGGTATGCTTCTTTATTTATAGAAAGGGAATATGTATTTCTGTGGAAATGTTATTGAATCATAGCTTTTTAATTTTGATTTTGAGTCTGTCAAAGTTGAACTGTAACTGCATGCAATATTAAACACCCGGAGGGCTTTCACCATGAATTGGGAAGTATGCCAATCTATGTTCTACTATCTATGTTTAAAATAAAGATGAACTTGTTTGGTCGGGTTTCAATATCCAAACCATCCATAGCATAGATAAAAGCACTGGTTGGAGTTTTACTGAGTGACTATGCCCAGGCATTTTCCCCAATACTTCTTTGGCAAAATTGCTACCCCTGTATCATTTAAGAAAAATGGATTGTCCAGTGAGTAAAAGAGCGGCTACGTTAATACATTGCTGCAATAATGTTCGCATATGAATTAATAAATAGATTTTGCATCTTGTACAAACAGAAAACCTTAATTTGATTTGGGCCCTTACCTCATCTGACCACAACTTTTGAAAAGAATATACAACTGTAATTTACATTTGCGGTGCAATTTCCAGAACGAATAAGAGGCTAAAACAATAATGTCATGATAAAGACCAACATATAGGCTGGAAATGAAAGAATTACAGTGTCCAAGTCGTGCTTTCCATCGGTAGAGTTGCCTATCAGTGGATGTTTGTTTCCTTGAAGTAGTGATGGAAATTTCTGCTGCATTATTTTCCAGTTTTATTGAGCAAATTAGCAATCCCAGAAGATATGTTGTGTATTTTTTTTCTCAGTAAAAGTATTGTAGATTTTCTCAGTAAAAGTATTATAGATTCTATGTAATTACCAGGCATGAAGTAAAGTAAACAGTTTATTTTGCAAGTATATAGGTGACTTTGCTCCATACAGGGAATCTGCAATCAACATAAACACAGGGTCACAATAGACACACTTGTCATCAATAAACTCACCTTTATTGAGGTTGACTCTGTAAATAGTTCTTGATAGAACACTAAGCATGAAAACGCTCTTAGCTTGTAGGACATTTGATAGGTCAAGACCCTGTTCATACAGATGACCCATCAAAATTCAACACCCAGTGTATTTAAAATTCAAAATTTAAAATATGTTGTTTATTTTTTTTACAATAAGAGTATAGCAGATTCTGTGTATTTAATAGCATATATTAAAGTAAACAAATTATTTTGCAAGTAAATACTTGACTTTGACAGAATCTGCAAACAACATAAACTTAGATGACAGAATCTGCAAACAACATAAACTCAGGATGACAAGAAACATACTTGTCATCAGTAAACTCACCTGTATCGACCTTGGACTCTGTAATAGTTCTTGATAAAGGACTAAGCATGAAAACGCTCTTTGCTTGTAGGAGATCCAATAGGGCATGACACTGTTCATAATGATGATCCATCAAAATTCGACATCTAAGGAAGACCATCTTGCATTCAAAGATACTGGACCAGGGCCAGTGAGATCATTTTATGCATGAGTGGGTATAATATTTTTGTTGTCAAAATAAAAATGCACTTAACATTAGTGTACAGGGTTAATCTCTCCAAATGGGCATTGCAAAGCATTATTAATTTGAAGGCGGTTCTTATCCTTTTGCAGCTCCTCGATTTATCAGATGACAATGTTAGACTAAGCGAAATTCTTTCAATCTATCTAAGACTCTGATCAATGTTTCAAAGATTCTGTCATGAAAGAATTCTATACTTATTGAGTCTCCTCTTTTGAACATAGAAATTCTGAATCTTACGGCTCCACATTGAGTGAAAAGGAAGATCCCAACCCCTTTTTTTTCATCTAAAAACAAACGTACGAAAACCATTTGGGAACAGATATCCAAACTTCTCAAATGCCCTTAATAACCACCAAACCCTCAATCCTGAAAAGATGGGAAACAGCAATAATGTCACAAAAAGCAAATTGACCCTAAGTTTTGGTGCTGCTGGGTTGCATAATCTCGCGAGAAATTCTGGTCTTCCATGAAACTTCTCCTGGCATACTACAAACCATCCACTTTGCTGCATAAAATTTTAGCTTGGGTAAAAATATCGAGTCTGAAACTGCCACTTGACTTTGTTATGATAGGACGGAACCATGGGAACACCACCTTCTCAAATGCTTCCTTTTTCGTATTTTTATTATTAAGAAAGCATTATGTAAATGCATTAAAAAAATAATTAATTGGGCTATTAGCTAGAGGTTTACAGTTATCTACACTATGTTCTGGGGTGGACAGGTAGGGTTATTATTAGAATAAAATAGGTAATTGTTTGTGTGTATCTATATTCATCACTTTGTCCGGAGGATAAACCACATATATGGATCACAAAAGTCTTAGATCTAACATCAATAAATTTAAATTATTTATATAATGATTATATAAAAGTTCTCATTTATATAGTAATAACCAAAATAGTTCTTAGTGCAATATATCTCTAAATCAAAATTTATTAAGAAAAAGGTTCTAAATGGCCTCTAGAGTTAAAAAAATAAGCATATTACTATAGTATTACAACTAGTGGTGTTAATGAATATCATCTCAATAAATAAGCATATTACTATAGTATTACAACTAGCAGTGCTAATGAATATCATCTCAATCATTAGAATCCTCATCCTCGTCATCTTCATCCTCATAATGAGTAGCCTCTAAGTCTATAGTGGGATTCTAGGTTGATTCCCTTGACCTTGAAGGTTGTGAACCTCTCCCTGTGGAGGTGGGTCCAAGACCATTCAAGAAAAGTTTTTACAACCCATTTTGATGATGGATCAAAGTCACCCAAAATTATGTTGCTTGGTTAAGAGGTTTCATTTAGCAATTGTTTATGCCTCAAGCTAAGGTTGTACTAAACATAAACCATGTGATTCAACCACTTTTGCTCCAAATGTTTATTTTTCTTGGTGTATATACACTAAAAAATGCTCCAATTCTACTCACGCCCTAAAGTACTGCATGTCTGGCTTAATATCAAAACAACAAATTATTGCAAATCAGGGCATTGGCTACCAAATTTTTGCCACCAACAAGTTGCAAAAAGGGTTGTAGGCAAAGAAAATATTAGCAAATGACTTTGAAACTTGGACTAAACTATTGTAGTGAGTGATATGATTTGAAAAATTTGACATTTCTTACTCGACGAATTCTTTGTTCTTCTTCTTATAGCCATAGACAAGCCAAAGGTGCCATCATTCTCATTGAAATTCAAAAGCTTTGATGTATCTCACTTTCAATCATGGGATGTGGGATGTGGGACCATAAGTCTAAGGTTATGGAGATAAATAATTTAAGTGACCAAGGTCAAATGAGGGATATCTCAGACCTCCATCTCTTTAGAGCGCTACGGATGGATTAGGAGGCTCAAGGGAGTTTGACATAAGTCATATCCATGAGGTGAAGGCACATCATTAAGAGAGGATGAATTGGTGCTTGTGAGAGTAGATCGATTTGCTAAGAGAGAGGGCGACTTGTTGGTGGAAGACAAAGAAATTTGCAGAGAAAAATATCAACATCCAAGCCAAGTGCAACAAGGTCATATAGTTCAGTGCAAAGGTAGGGTTGTACGAACAATGACATAGGGACACATGTTGGGTGATGTAGGCTAAGTGCAGGGTGATGCAAACATTATACAAGGCACAATTCAACTGGGTTTGGTGAGGTCATACAATTGGGTATTTGTTGTGGAAATTTCTCCCCGTGGAGCATTGGAATTTTGTAAGAAAAATCCATATCGTCCCAAGCCAATAGTAGCAAACTCTTTGTTGGTTTTCCCCTTTGTGGGTTTCCAACGTAAAAATTGTGTCAATTACATGATTGGTGTTCCTATTGTTTCTGTTGTGCATTTTATTTTGTTAAGAGCTCAGTAGTGGTTAGTTTACAAATCAAAACTTATTGGTTGCTGCAATTTGTTTTTGGGCATAAAATTTGTTGGGAACTAATTCTTACGTTGGGCTTAGAAATTTTACATTCATTTCATTACTTGGCATAATCCCACATATAAATATATGAACCTATGTAATTGTATTACAATATAGACATGGAAATTTAATGTTTCTTGTTGCCACTAAAATCTAGCAGCCCTTGGAGAGGGGTACCCTACAAGGCTATTACTAAATCAAGGGACAATAATGGGGTAGTGACCCACTGTTATCATAGCCAAAAACCCTTTCTCTTTATGGAATTTCACCAATGGGAGAAGTCTTGGTATGTGTATGGTCATCTAATAGGATATTCTAAGTAAAACGGTATATGATGACCAATAGGCTTATAAGTGAAAGCTCAACTTAAGTACAAGGTTGCCAAAGAGTAAGGGCAATTTGCTTTCCTTAGAGAAACCAATTTTTGGCACACAAGACCTAGGGTTTTATTAGTGGGTTCAGAGTTAGGATGACCCAAGGTCAAGGTGAGGAGAAAGTATTCCTAAGAATATATATCAACATGAACAACACACATGAAACCTCCAAATAAGCCCACAAGTTGAAGCTAGAAACAAACTAGGGTTAGTTTAGTGCTAGTAACTAGGGCAAAGAAATCTGTGGATGAAATTGAAGTGAATTCCTACCAAAGGAAGGGATTTTGTGGCAACCATTATCCTCTTGGAATTTAGACTCTCCAACTTTGGAAACTCCTCCTGCCTAGGAATTCACACTAAGCCCTAGTTGGTCACTTAGCCTTAAAGGGGTCTTATTAGGTCAATAAAGAAAAGATAAAAATTTATGGATAAAAATGATTTGATCCCCAATAAAGGATGGCTAGTGCCTAGCTCTAATCTGTTGTTGAATGTTAGTTTTGTTGAGCTAATTTCAACTTCAGAATTAAAAACAATTGCTTATCATTTGCTTCATGTGCATAGGTTTCCTTTATGGTGTTTGTGAATGATCAAGTTTTATGTCAAATTCATGAGAAAAATAGCATGAAAGTAAAGTGTTGAACATCAGCAAACAAATGTACAACAAACCATCAAAATGAACACTTAACACAGTGTTTTGATGAAGGGGTTCACCCCTCCTGGGCTACATCTCCTTGGTCCATCTTCCATGGCTTGGGCCTTTGTGTTAGCTCAAAATGGAAAAAAAATGGTTGTTTACAATGCTCTACTGCTCCTGAAACCTACTTCAATGTGCTTAGAACATCAAAATCATCAAGAATGACTTTTTCTGAGCCCAATTTGGTTGAAATTTGCAAAATTTATGGCAAAAACAGTTCCTCCTAAGAAATCTCCACTAAAACTAGAGGAACTCTAGTTAACTCCGCTAATTTTGGAGAAAAATCCGAATTTATCGGACCGCCAGAAGTTCCGCCAACTTAATCCCGCATTTAATGATGGATAAACTTGTATTAATTACATGTTAATTGTGATTAGCGCTAATTGCGCGGTTATGGTTTGCGTTGTCCACCTGATGGTATGGTGTGGTCACATGCAGAGAGGTTACCCCTAACGGTTTACCTCCAAACCGCAATGTCACAACATTTAAATACAAATCGCAACCATTATAGGTTAAGCGACACTGTGTGGTATAGCGGTAGGGCACGAGGTTTGTGCGGTGCAGGTCATGGGTTCGACTCCTTGGCCTGCCATAAAAATTTTACTGCACACAGATATTGCCCGACCTTTGGGGAGGGACATGTGGTGGCTTCTGGGCTTGCCACATGTCTCCTCCTCATTGGTCCTTCCTCCAACCAATGAAATCAAGCCAACTCACCGCACTGCAGACCAATCACAACGTGTCACTTGGTGAGATCCCATTAACCATTGACCAATCTTGACTTGCCTAGTCACCTGCCGGGTCAGCGGACTACTGACTGTGCAGTGACTGTACCTTTTTTTTTAAATTCCTCCGTTTAGCAAAGCGGATAGAATGCAATATCTTCCTCATACGAGCTTCGTTTTGAGTGAAACGAGTTGCGTTGGGATCATATCGCCGAGACGGACACGGTCATTCAAGTTTTGAGTGATTCTAAGCACTTTGATTTTTGAGCTAAATACTCATCACTTGATCAAGCTCCTTGGGAGGAAGGAGTCTATGAGTTGATTCAATAGCTAAAATTTGCTAAGGAGGAAGGATATTTGATGTCCTAACCTCAAATGGTAGAATAATCCATCGGCGTAGTTAGCCTCATCGCAAATCACAATCGATGTTTTCCATCAACGTACAGACCTAAGCTTTTATAACAGGCACCCTGCGATAACATCAGACCTAACAGGCTTATTAAACACAATTCATAATATATCGGGTCCTAAGCCTCATCACAAATCGCAATTGGCTGGAACTGGGGTTGGTACTCCATACAATGGCTCCCCTTTTGCGAACTGCGATTGTAATATATCGCATCGCAACCTGACTCTGCTGGAGCTGATTTTATAATTTCGTTCCCTCTGCGATTGCGATATGCGATTATCACATCACAACTTTTCTTGCCTTGGGTCGATTTGAAACCACTAATTTGCCTCTGATCTATGATTGCGATATCGCAATCGCAACCCGGTAGTGTTGGGGGCCGATTCTTCAACCCACAAACCTCTACCTTTTGTGATTAGCGATATGCGGGACCAATGGTGGCCTGCCACTTGGCGCTTCCCCATTCGCTGAGAGTTTTTCCTTGTCACTTCCTCCTACCACATGTCCAAGTCAAACTTGATCTTTGACTTGCTCTAACTTTTTCATATGAACTCAAATTTGAGTGTCGTTCACACCGTTGTAATCAGGATGACGAGCAATTCGATCCGATGCTACGTTTATAGAGTTTCTGCCACTTTGAGTTTTGAGCCTTCTTACCATGCCACTGGTACTTTTTAGAGATCCACCTGGATCAATCCTCCCCACTAAGAGCTTTTGGACTGCCAAAGGCCTTTTCAATCTATTGGCAAGTGACGAAATTTCTCCCTCACTTTTTCTTTCTCCATCCACCAAGCTTTACTCGGATGCAATCCTTTGAAGCCAACATGAAAGTACTCCACATCTCCCCGTCTGAAGTTCTGGTTTTCCTGTCGAGTATGATATCTTCGGGCAACTTGTCTAGATACTTTGGTGAAAAATCGTCCACTGTAGGAATCTGTGCAACTTCTTCGATATCCATAATCAATGGAGGTTCATAAAGCTTCAGGTTTTTAACATTCACTACTGAGTACATTTGCATATAAGCGGGCAAGTCAAGACGAAAAGCATTGTCTCCAATCTTTGCCAATATGATGAAGGGACCATATCGAATGGGTCTCAATTTCTTCCCTTCTCCCTCCATTCTATCCTTGCTGATGTGGAGCCATACCTTGCCCCCAACTTTAAACTGATCGTCAACTTGGTGCTTATCATGTCTAGCTTTATACCAAGCCTGACTCTTCTCCAACTGCTCCTATACTGCTTGACGAATCACCTGTATTCGCTGAATAAACTTTTGTGCTTTGTCCCTATCATCTCGTCCATTACCATCCTCATATTTCCCAAACACCATGTCTAAGAGATCCCTTGGTAGATAACCAAAACATGTCTCGAACGGTGAGCTCTTTGTGGACGAATGTGTTTCTCGATTTTATGCATGTTGCACATTAGGAAGTTTTTCATCCCACAACTTGGGATGTTTTCCATAATAGCCTCGTAACAAGTGTACCACGGTGTGGTTGATGACCTCTGTCTGCCCATCGGTCTATGGATGAAATGTCGTACTTCTTTTCAGCTTAGTGCCCATCATTCTCCACAAGCTGGTCCATAACTCTCCAAGAAAGCAAGAGTCTTGATCTGACACAATAGATGTGGGTAGCCCAAAATGGACCCAAAGATGCTGAAAGAAAAGATAAGCAGTCTGCTCAGCAGTGACCTGCTTTTTACATGGCATTAAAATACACATTTTACTAAAACAATCCACGATGACATACAAATAGTCATGACCTTTCCTAGAGATAGGAAAACCACCTACAAAATCCATGGACACACTTTCCCATGGTTGAATCAGAATAGGGAGTGACATGTAGAGCCCAAGTATTCTATTAGAGGGCTTTGAAACATAACACAACACACAACCCTTTACAAAGCGAGTCACAATGTTTTTCATATGAGGCCAAAAACAAAACCTCTGTAAATGACATAAAGTTTCTTCAACCCCAAAATGACCAGACACAAGAGAGGTATGAGCCTCTCGGATTACATGTACCCTTTCATCAATGGGTATGCACAGTTTTCCAAGGTGTTACAATAGTTTTTCCTGCAAATAATAATTGTCTACCTGCAATCCACGAGTCAGTCTTGCATAAATCTCTTTAAAGTAATCATCGTTAGCATATTGTTCAAAATAACCTTCTAACGATAAAGAATAATTTTGAAAAACTACAGATGCAGAAATAGGAGGGCGAGAAAGCATATATGCTACTTTGTTGTTGGCACCCTTCTTGTATTTTATTACTAGATGAAATTGTTGGAGGAATCCCATCCATCTAAAATGACGGGCTTGTTGAAGCTTGGTCTGTGACTGAATGTACTGCAAGGGATGATTATTTGCATGGATGATGGTCTCCTTTTCGATCAAATAGTGTTTCCACTTCTTTACACTCTGAACCAAGGCGTACAACTCACTGGCATGCGTGGGATAATTCACAACAGCTTGGGAGAAAGTCTCTGAATGGTAACATACAAGCTTCCTTTGCTGCATCAATATAGCACCCATGGCATATCCGTTGGCATCTGTTTCAATCTCAAAAGGCTGTTGAAGGTCTGGTAAGGCTAGCATTGGTGCTGTGTTGATCTTCTCTTTCAGCGTGTCGAAGGATTTTTGTTATTTTCCTCCCCAATGAAAAGCCTGCTTCACACTTGTTAATGTGTGTAAGGGGGTTGCGATAATAGAGTGTTGGCATTATGATACAGGTGTTGTCCTTGATGGCAACTCACTCAGAGGTTTGATACAAGTGATGGCAACTTAATCAGATGACAGATCAGAATGCAGCAGGTCAAGAGAGAGGTATATGCAGGTTGACCGTGATGAAAGTGCGTATATACGCGGGTTAGCAGAGCAAAAGGTGTGTATACGTATACACACAGGTTCACAGAAGGAAAAGCGCGTACATGGTTTTGGTATGTGGTATTTGGTCCATGGTATTTTGGTATTGGTCCATGGTATTTGGTTCGAAATGACGACCCCAGGTATTGGGTCCATGGTATTGTTTCTACATGGTTTTTGACCATGGTATTGATAGAAGCCTAACCTATATAAGGAGAAGATCATTAGGCAAAAGGGGGCAGCAAGGAATGGATGTCTGACGAAGTGGGAAGATCTAGTATTGTTGGTTATCTGCTTTGTGCTGCTTGGCTTGGGCTGGATATAACAGCGAAGGTATAAGTAATTATCTTTAGATCTGTACGCGGGTTGTCTCTGGTGAAAGCACGTATACACGCGGTTTTGATATATTCAAGTAGCGTATGCATTATGAGATTTGGTGTTTCAGGTTCTAGTGGTTGTTCCAGAGTTTTGGGCTCTGGTTTGTGTTCTGTGTTTTGATGACAGGGTTTCAGTGTTTCAGTATTGGGTGATTTAGAGATTTATGATGCAAGTATAAGTTGATGATTGTATTGCAACAGTGATTGTTTTGTACTTATGGATCCAGTTTGAAAATTTATGAAACATGGTCCCTGAAGAAAAGAAGGTTGCAGCCTTCTGTAGGTCAACACCTACGTACTAGTATATCCACTAGTACAAGAGCTAAGGGGGTTGTAGCTCCCTTCCAGAAGTAGCTGGAAAACGAGAGAGGG
>APFE030861541.1:0-16469 GCA_000404065.3 Pinus taeda
TTTCAAATTATATTTAGAACCATTGTCTTCATAAGTGTGTTGACATCATTGAGGAATTTTTTTGTGAACTAATTTATGAACAGGTACAAGGGTTTCAAATAGAATTATATGGTTTTGGATTAGTCTTTATAATGAGAGAAGACCAAGGTTCAATTTATTAATAACACAAAATCTACACTTAAAGACAAAGATATAAATACCACAATATTGTGATTAAACAAAATAAATTAAGTAATGATGTAAATGTCTAATGTAGCAATGTTGACAGGAATCCTAAAATGAATGTTTTGGGTAAAGAGAATGATAAGATGCACATACATGAAATAATTAACATAACAAATGATAAATTAGAAAAGAAATAAGATGATAGCTATAAATGATATATCTTTCCTTTGAAAAGACTTAATAATAACTCTCTTCTATTGCTTATCTGAATTTAAGCAACATTGAAAATTCATTGTTCAAACTTCAATGTTCATTGGCTTGATATTCTTAGGAAGAGGCTCAAGCATATATGAAAAGAACATTCTAAAAACATCATGGTATATGATGCTCCATGAGATATAAAGTCCATACATCTAGGATGATTGAAGTTTTTTGATTGATAATTGAGACATAGATTGGGATTTGAAGAATAGGGTTGAAATGGTTATTAACAATTTTTCTCAAACTGATAGTTTCATGTGTGCTCATGTTTCTTGTAATATCTTACATACAAATAAATAAAATCTATGTAGATTAGATTAAGAAATATTAAGAACTAAGAATCAAGTTTATTATCTTTCATTTGTTTCTAATATCACTAAGTTATATTTGTGTTAAGATGTGTAGCTTGGGAGGGACTCCCACAACCCCTGGTGTATTAGGCTTGTGTGGAGTTGGCCCACGAAAAAGACATTTTGTGGGCTATGTACACAAGTGGTTGGATTTAGGTGCATGTTGGTGGGCTAAAGACCCAAAATAGATTATTTTTAATTCTAATTAATGATGTAGGAGCCCCTAAGAGAATGATTATAGAGGATATAAATACAAGTGACCTAAGAGAGGTCTAACACACATAAGAGCATTCATTCTTATGTTATATTTTCCCTAGAAAGGAGATGAGTTACCTTAAGGAGTTGCAGGAATTGTATGGTCTGTCTTGAGCAGGGAAGAAGGAAGAGTTTGTTTAGGATAAAGGCTGAGCTAGCTCAGAAAAGGAGACTGAGTTTATGTGAGATGATTTTGACATAGAAAGACATTTGTCCAAGCTTGAAAGGAGGCTGAAAATATCTGTGTAAAGTTGTGTTATGTTTTGTGGAAAAGGAAGGGAGTCGAGCCCAAAAATGAGGCTTGTTTAGCCTTAGTCTAGGTTTCCAAAGTGGGCTGCAAGTCTTGTGATGCTGCACTGGATTTCTAGGCCTAATCTAAGCCCTAAAAGAGTCCTAAATCTGTCTTAAATAGTGAACATAAACAATGTGCTATCTTGGATGAAGAGAAAGCATTGAATGTTGTCATGTGGGCCAATATATAAGTGTAGAATGATTGTTGAGCCTGTGCCTTGAAGTCTTTCCTGCAATGGTGTGTTAGGACAGTACGTTGAAGCCTATGCACAATCACTTGAATGTTGTAAAGAGGTTGTGAGAAAGCTGATTGGTTAAGGTTGCATTGGACGTTGAATTCAAGGGTGAATTTAATTTATGAGTAGATCTCGTTGTGGTGAGTATGTATAATGATTTGATAAAGCAAGCATCACTATGAGAGGGAAAACATTTAAATCCTATGAACAATGAATCTGGAGCAGTTGAGTTATTGTGTGAAGGAAAATTGTTGAGCTAAAGTGTGCAAGTGAATATGAAGTTGTAGACATCCTTGTGAGCAATTGAAGGAAGATGTAATGGAGCAACATATTCGCTGCAAGTATAGGTGGAAAAGGACCTGCTAGGTGTTCAAGACAAGTGGACTGAAAGGGCTAGTGTAAGTGCTTCTTTAGAAAGTAAGTCAAGTTTGTTCTTGTTCTTGAGCATATTGATTCTCAAGTCTTGTTGACATCAAGCCCTAGTTGTTCTTGTATGAGGGATAATTGTAAGGGCCATGATCAATGGTATGAGAGCCCTATGTTTTTGTATTAAAGTTGTAATATAAACAAGTTTTGAGTTTGTAAATTTATTGTGTACTTCATTGATTCACTATTGTACATTTTCCACCGTGCGCTTGGAAGTTGTGCTATTTCAATGTGTTTGTGATCGTGTTTTAAACATAGACTTGATTTTGAAGTTCCAAGGAAAAATCAACAATTTACAATGTCAATATAATACTTACGTTTAACTAAGAAACACTGATTTTTAACTAGGAGATAGTCTTAAGATGTTAATCAATTTAATTAAAAGGAAATTCCTTGCCTTACAATGTTTTTCATTGAAAGTTTCAAGTTTTCAGTTGTAAATGTTTTTAAAATAGGCATTTTCTTTATCCTTGAATTTCCTTGTTACTTATCAAAAAGATTGAATGCCTCTATTTATTATAATTAAATAAAAATGTTGCAAACATTGTTTGGGTAAACATATTGTTGGGAGTATTGAGATAAACTTATCAATGGCATTTAGAAGGTTTAAAAAATACCAAAATATTCATTTTCTTTTCAATCTTTTAGACATCTAAAATGACTCTTTCTTGGCCCTTTTATGGTTAAAATATAATAGTGGGTAACATATTGTTGTTAATCCCTTGGTTTCCCTATTCAATATGAGAAACAAAACCTAAAAATAATCTCTTGAAACATAGTATATTTTCCACCAACTTATGACATTTTCAAATTTCAAAATTTGAAAACATCACAAAATTTGCAACATTGCTAAATAACTTTTCAACATTTTCCCTCATAAAAATAAATAAAATGAAAGATTGGCTATATGTCATTTAGCCTTTGTGAATTTTCTCCGTATAATACATTTCAATTCCTTGAAATATCAAATATTTTCCATATCTCTCAATAGTTTCAAATTTCAGAATTTGAAAATATCACAATATTTGTAACATTGCTAAATAATGTTTTAATATCTCCCCTCACAAAGATGAATAAAATGAAATATTGACTATATGTCATTTAGTTTTCGTGATTTTGTCTCACTACAATCTACTTCAAGTCACGACTTGTTTTATTTTGCCCTAACATAGTTCTCAACTGTAACATACCCAGTTCTCTCAATGAATGACAAAGGTCATAGGGTGCCCAGAAATTTATTTTTCCTTTTACTAGCTTGACAATAAGATCTGATACCACTTTTTCACATACCCCTATTAAATTTATTCTAACCACTCGCAAAAACCTGATTTTCATCTCATACATTTTGTCAAACACTTTACATGTAAACCTTTCTTCAAATACTTTGTATACAACCAATTGAGTAGTATTTTTCTTGTATACATTTTGTCAAGCATTTTGTATGAAATGAAGTCAAAAACATTGTTCTAATTCGATTTGTAACATACTAACTAAAACATACCACTCAATCATGTAGCTTTTGATTTTTGTCTGAGTTATTTTATAAAATAGTTTGTATGCAAATTGTAATAAAAAGCCTTTAACACATTTCTTCAAATTCTTTGCATGCAAATAGACATATATCAACAACAACAATACTATCATACAACACTAATATCCCCATCCACAAAACAACATTTTCATTGGGGCATTTCATCAAATAATTTGCAAATAGGTATATCTAAAATATAGAAATACTATTATACAACAATACTATCCTCATCTAGAAAACAACATTTTCATTGGGGCATTGCATGAAATGGTTTGTATGCAATGAATAATTTAACCATTTAAGTGTTTCTTCAAACACTTTGCATGCAAACTAATATAACAAATTCTTCAGTGCATCTCCTAAATTATAGTAGTCTAAGTTCTAAATAACTGAATCCAATGATTAGTGAGATTTCCCCTCATTATGGTTAATATTTCAACATCTAGAACCTTCCATATGAAAAGTTATAGCAAAAATGCTAATGTGACCAGTTTCAAGCATGATTTTAAGAGAATTTAGGAAGGTCAACTTCCTCTGACCATATCTCCTAAAATATCGTGACCCAAGATCTAAAAGTTGGATAAGATGATACGATATTTTCTCTCAATATGTTCCAATTTTCAGATTCTAGAACCTCCTTGAAGAATAGTAATAGCAGAAATGGCAACATGACTTGTTTGATGCACAATTTTAGGAGCATTCACGAAGATTGTTTTCCTCTGTTCATATCTCCTAAGATATTGTGATCCAAGATTTGAATGTTGGAACATATGATCATCAAGATTTTCCCTCACTCTAGTCCAAGTGTCAACTTTTGGAACCTCCCAAAAGAAAATTTATAGTAGAAATGCCAACATGATATGTTTGATACATGATTTTAGGAGCATTCAAGAAGCTCAAATTCCTTTAATCATATATACTAAAATATCGGGAACCAATATTTGAAAGTTGGACCAAATGATTAGTGGGATTTCCTCTCACCATGGTCCAAGTTTCAGCTTCTAGAACCTTCCTGAAGAAAAATTTGGAGGAAATGCCAACATGACTTGTTTAAAGATGCATTTAGGAAGCCCAATTTCCTATGATCATATTTCCTAAAATTTTGCAACCAAAGATCTGAAAACTAGACCAGAGGATAAACAAGATTTCCCCTCACCATGGTCTAAGTTTTTGCTTCTAGAACTTGACAAAAGAAAAGTTATAACATAAAAGTGAGCAATTGTAATCACAAAGCTTTGCATATCCGCATGCAACAAATTAACTTACACATAAAAATAAATATTGTTAGTTTTTGTAGCATTGGATGTGTTCTAGCCACGAGATTTGGTGGATAGTCTAGAATACATGTATTATGCAATACCCATAAATCGTTTTTGGAAATTCCACCTAGAGACGAATTAATTAGATTTATTAGTCAGTTTTTAATATTTCCTATGTCTAAACTTAGGAAATGTCATTAATTAATTCATGGTGAGAATGTTATAGAAAAGTGCATGGATTGATTTCTAGTTAATCCTAGCCATCGATTAAAATTTAATCGTGGCCGTTTAAGTCTCAACAGAGGATTATAAGAAGTCGATGGGGCTTGAAGAAGACACATCAAATCAGTTGAGCATTTGATTTTGTTGGGAAATCGATCTCTAGAGTAGCAACATTTAGTTGACAGAGGTGATTTAGTGTGATTGAAGTAGTGAGGGAGGGGCAAATATAGTGAAGTCGAAGGAAGATTTTCCAATTCTAGCAAGTACATTGTAGAGAGACAATGATTTCCACAGAGAGGTAGCATAGAGCCCTCTTGGGAAGATATTCGTTTTGTTGGGGAGAAGGAGGAATTTTAAGCTAGAAGATGAGCAGAGTTACCAGAGGCAAAGAGTTTCAGTTTCCCAGACAACATCTGACGAGACAGTGAGAGGAGACATAGTTCCAAGCTTATGGGACGTAGTAACTGCGTAGAGGGAGAAAGGAGCAACTCAATTTGAGCTGAGGTCAGTGTTGGATCACCTATGGAGTGAGAAATTTTTCTCACTAGTTATTATTGCCAAATAATTTCTCTGTTTGGATAACTAGTTTGGGCATCCATAGTTTGTACTCAGATTTTCACTACTGCATAATATCAAAACCCTCAGTTGCTGCATCGATTTTCCCGAGTTGGGTTTTTCTGGGGACTTAGTCCAAAAATAACAATGTCATATTGTGTGTGTGCATCTATTTCTTCTAGCATTTTTATTTCTTCTGTGGTATTTGTTTTGTGAAGGTTGCAATGTATTTGTTTCAATATTTTCCGTAGTACACAACAAATAATTTTTTTAATTATATTAACAAATAGAAAAAATAACATCAATTACTGCAATAAGATTCGAGGTAGCCAAATTTTCACATGGTATCAGAGCACAGATTGTAAGCCGGAAAGCTTAGTAGCAGAAGGGAAGAGGAATTTTGTAGCTCTGCGTAGGCAGCAGTTTTAAACCATTAGAGGTAGCGCAATTTCTTGGCCAAGAGGGTCAATTTCTTGTGGAAAAGTTGATTTCTCTAAGAAAGCGAGAGAGAAATCAGATTTCTCCAGTTAGAGGATTACTGCAAAGGGAGCAACCAACGTTTTTCTTGCAGAGAAGATCTCTAGCTAGACACAACATTTTGCAACCCTTGTTAGTGCAAAATAGTGTCAGGAGGAAGAAAGAGCACATATTGAGGGAATTTTTTCTCAGGGGACTTCTAGCTTCAGAAATTCAATTTTCTCTTCCAGATCAACAATCGTTGTGAGCAGAATTACTCACTCCAGCAGGGAGTGCATAGAGCCTAGCAACAGCTGAGCAGAAGAGAAGAGGAGGATTTCGCCTTATTTTACTGAGATGGCCACTGCCGACTACGAGATCGAGACACGTTGGATGATGCTTCCAACTATGTCATATGGAAGGAAAGGATGTCCTTCCTTCTGGATGGATATGGCCTGAAGCCATTCATAAATGTAGTGGTATCTTTTCCCCCAGATGCAGATCAACTGAAGGAATACCGAAAGGAGATGGCGAGGGAAAAGAGGTTGATTCTTGACAGTGTTCGAGATCACATTGTATCACACATAGTGAGGTAGGGAACAACCAAGGAGATGTGGGATACAATTTCCATGCTATACCAAGGCACTTCCGAGCAGCAGAAGATGTACTTGGAGGAAAAGATGAGATGCACCAAGATATAGAAGGGGGAACAGATAGACCCCTACCTCACTAGTATTCAAGAGATCTGGGACCAGTTGTTAGTTGTTGGAGCATCACCTCATGCCACAGAGCTAGTACGATTGGCACTCAACAATGTCTCTGAGGAGTGGCAGGTATTTGTCCAAAGAATTTTGGGTGGAGAAACCTTGTCAAAGTGGGGCATGATGTGGGCCGATTTGCAGTGGGAGGAATTGAGGCAAGACTTAGTGAAGAGCTCCATTAGTGGCAGAAGCAGCGGGTCGAAGTAGGTGAAGGAGGAGGAGAATGTGGCCCTTGCATCGTAGGGTCTTAGTCAAGGATAGGGGGAGCAACGAAAGAATAAGAAGGACCTGTCAAAGGTCAAGTGCTTCAGATGCGGTGAGCTTGGTCACTACAACATCCAGTGTCCTATCAGGAAGAAGGACAAGAAAGGAGAAGTAGGACCAGGAGGTAGCTCATCCCGAGATTGATAGGTTGTCCTCCAAGCTGGAGGAAGACTTCGCCATGTTTGCTGACATACCCCCAAGATTGAAATGGGGTGCTTGATATTGTAGCCTAACAATGTTATAGATGGGCAAGATTCTTGAGGAGGTCCACCTCTTGAATCAGAACTTTGCTTCGGGATCCCACAATATTCTAGTAGGAGGTTGGATCCGTGGCAATATATGTAGTCAGATGCTAGAGTGATAAATGCAGAGTCTAGTTACAGTCATATGTTGGGGAGCACGGTGCATAATTGGTAGCAATGAAGTTGGCATAATGCAGACTCAGTAGCAGTGCAAGTGTCAGTGATAGCGCAAATACTAGTAACAGCCAGAGACTCAGGTGATAGATGTATCAAACTGATCACAATTGATTTAGTATTTTGGATGCTTGAAGTTCAAATGTTGCAGTTGCAGCAACAACAAATGAAGAGGGAGTTTCAGTCCAGATGCAGTGTTGGCAACAATTCAGTTAGCAGCAACACAAATGCAACACATATAAGGGTTGCACATTGGTTGGTGGGCAGCAGCAGCTAGACATCAATAGCATGACAGGAGATGATGCAAAGATAGGGTGTTGTTTCAGTGGGTTGCAACACTAAAACATATTCCTCGCGAAGATGGAGTGTTATTTTTTGTAACATTGTATGTGTTCTAGCCATGAGATTTGGTGGAGAGGCTAGAATACATATATTTTACAATACCCATAAATCGTTTCTAGAAATTCCACCTAAAGATGACTTAATTAGATTTATTAGTCAGTTTTTAATATTTCCTAAGTCTAAACTTAGGAAATATGATTAATTAATTAGAATTAATTAATTCATGGTGAGAATGTTCTAGAAAAGTACATGGATCAATTTCTAGTTAATCCCAACCATCGATTAAGATTTAATTGTGGCCGTTGAAGTCTCCACAGAGGATTATAAGAAGAAGTCGATGGGGCTTGGAAAGGACACACCAAATCAATTGAGCATTTAATTTTGTTGGGAAATCGATCTCCAGAGTAACAACATTTTGGCGTCGGAGGTGATTAAGTGAGATTGAAGTAGTGAGAGAGGGGCAATGATAGTGAACTCAGAGGAAGATTTTCCAATTCTGACGACTCCATTGTAGAGAGGCAATGATTGCCACAGAGAGGCAGTGCAGAGCCCTCTTGGGGAGATTTCCATTTTGTTGGGGAGAAGGAGAAATTCTGAGCCAGAAGCTGGGGAAAGTGTTTGGAGGCAAAGAATATTAGTTTCCCAAACAACAGTTGACGAGACAGTGAGAGGAGACGCAATTCTGAGCTTGTGGGATGCAATACGTAGGTTGACACAGTGATTGCACAGAGGGAGCAAGGAGCATCTCAATTTAAGTTGAGGTTAGTGTTGGATCACCTGTGGAGTGAGGAATTTTTCTCACTAGTTATTATTGCCAGTTGTTTCTCTTTTTGGATACAACCAGTTTGGGCATCCATACTTTGTACTCAAATTTTTACCACTGCATAATATCAAAACCCTCAGCTGCTGCATCGGTTTTCCCGAGTTGGGATTTTTCCAGGGACTTAGTCCAAAACTAATAGTGTCATATTGTGTGTGTGCATTTATTTCTTGCAACATTTTTATTTCTTCCACATATTTGTTTTGTGAAGGTTGCAATATATTTGTTTCGATATTTATCGCAACACACAACAAATAATTTGCTTAATTAAATTAACAAATAGAAGAAATAACATCAATTGTTGCAATAAGATTCGGGGTTAGTCGAATTTTCACAAAGACATATTTCTTACAACCTCAATGTAGATTTCCAATTTAATCGACAATTTTTTTTACATATTAATTTCATACAACCATGCAAAATTATCACATAGCTATACATTAATTTCAATAAAGAACTAATTGTGAAAATTCCTAAACCCGGAATCCCTACTGCAGCAAACTGGTGTTACTTCTCCTACTCATTAATCCATACAAGTTATTTACTGTGCTCTACAGTAAATATTGAAGTAAATACAACTACAACATTCACTAATTAAAATAATATGCCAAAGCAAGAAACTGAACAGGAAAAAGATAAAACACATATACATAGTTATTTTTAGAGAAATCTCTCCAAAAAAACCCAATGCAGGAAAACCGATGCAACAACTGAGGGTCTTTTTGTTATGTAGTAGTAATTTATGAATACAATCTCTTGATGCCTTCTCGACAATCCAATTATAGAGAATATCACTCACAGAGGGATTTTTTAGATTACCTCACAATATCACTTGAAGTCCTGGCTGATCCAACCCTTGAATGAAAAACCCATGGTTGCCTTTGCATAGTGTCTACATCAGCTCAACATTGCACTATCTAGGACTTGCATAACTCTTCGTAGCTGATCGATTTGCCTTTGAGATTCTGAATTCTTCTCTCCCGGTCTCACACCTCGGCTTCCAGCTGCAAAAATCGAACCCTCCAGCAAATTCAAACTCCCTTAAGGCTTCTGCGCCGCCTCTGCATCAACCTCTCTAGCTCTGCCTTTACTGGATCTCTCTCTCTCTCTTCTCTGTTGAGTATTCTCCGACCGAGAAAGATTTCTCTCTGGATACTATCCATGCCCCTTTCTGCAAAAGAGCATTATCGAAAATCTCTCTGGTCGCTGCTCTGCTTCAGCAAATCGAACTTTTCATCTCCCCTTTGTGTGTCCTCCAAGTGCCCCTCAAGTCTCTTCTTATATCTTTCTGTTGGACAACCAACAACCCAGATTAACTTCCAATAAATGGCTTAGATTATTTTGGATTGATCTTCATCTTCTTCTAAAAGTTACACCCACTGTTTAGATTATTACCCATTAATTATTTTAATTTCCTAAGTTTAGACTTAGGGTCCCATTAAAAATAATTAATTATTTTAATAAAATTATCTCCGAGTGGAATTCCCCAAAAGGATTTATGGGTATTGGAGAATGCATGTGTCCAAGCCTCCCTGCAAATTTTGAGGCTTAGAGCATATCTGATGCTACCAGAAATTAACACTCCCTCTTAGCGAGGAATGTGCTATAGTAATGCAACATGTTGCAGGATCACTTTGACTCTGAAACATCTCTCTCGGCGTTGCTGATGTCTGACATCGCTACCCACCAAATTCTGCGCAAATGTTGCATCTGCACTGCTGCTGACCTTGCCAATGTCAACACTGCATCTGTCCTACAACCCTCATAAATTTTGCATCTGTGTTGTTGCTGGCACTGCGACTGGCAACATTGCATTTGCACTGCAACCTTCTCCAACTGTTGTTGCTACTGCATCAACAACGGAAAAACATCCAAAATTACTGAATTGGTGTTTAGTATGATGTATCTCGTTGCTGGAATCTAACTGCTACTAGTCTCTACGTTGACCCTCTAAAGCCTTTGCACTGCTGCTAAGCTTTGCTCTGTGCCAACTGCACTACTTCCAACTCTACTTTGAGCTGCTCAGTCTCTAGCGCTCCTAGCCACTGCAATTGTCTCTTCGACACTCCTCTGCACCAACTGACACTGGTCCATCCTGCCACTTCTACTCTGGGCTCCCGTAGCAAGGAATTGATTCGAGAGGTGGAATCCTCAAGGATCCTGCCCATCTGTAGCTCTTTTGAACTATAGCTGTAAATCAACTTACCTCCCTCTTGGAGGTATCTCAGCTGTCATGGCAAACTCATCCTCCTTGATCTTCATGGCTGCAACTTTCAGATCATGCTTCTCATGTTTGTCCTTCTTTCTGAGAGGACACTGTGTTGCGTAGTGACCGAGTTCACCACACCTGAAGCATTTGATCTTTGAAACATCTTTCTTCTTCTTCTTTTGCTCCTACTGCCCCTTGGATGCGAGGTCTGCATTCTCTTCCTCCTTCTTGGGCTTCGACCCACTGCTTCTACTTCTGTTAAGTTTACACTTGACCAAGAACCTCCTTAACTCCTCCTGCTTAAGAGCTTCCCACATCTCATCCTAGTTTGGCAAAGTCGACCCGCCAAGGATGCTCTAGACAAAGACTTTCCACTCCTCAAATACTGAATTTAGGGTCAGTCTTACCATCTTAGAACCTTGAGTTGTTGACCCCACAATTGCCAATTCATCTCGGGTCTCCTGAAGCTTTGCAAGGAATGGATCAATGTGTTCCCCCTTCTGCATCTGCATAGATCTTATCTTCTGCTACTCGGAAGATCCTTGATACAACGTCGACAAGGCATCCCACATCTCCTTGGCAGTGTTTCTGAAAACGATGTGACATAATATATGATCCTTCACTCTGTCGAGGATCATTCTTTTTGTCTTCGCCATTTATCCCTTGTACTTCTTGAGCGGATCTGGATCTGCGGGCACAACTACCATGCTGTCAATCTAGGTTTTGAGAAAATGCTCATCCAGAAGGCATGACATCCTTGCCTTCCATATCACATAGTTGGATTCCCCATCTAACCTATCCTAATCTTTCAGTCCACTGGCTGCCATCTCTGCCAATCGAAAAAGTCGAATAACCTCCTCTCCTCTACGCAACACTGGAATGACTTACACACTCCCTTCTGGACCTTGAAGATTTTCCCCTCTTTGCTGCTGCTCAACTAGTGAGAATTCAAACTCCTTGGCTGGAAGTCCTCTAAGGAAGGATTCCCTCAACCGTGTCCCTCTCTTGCCTATGACGTCTTTCTTCCCAGCAACTGCCTGTAGAAAACTATGTCCCACCAGAAAACCCATCTTCGTTGAAGCTTCTCATGCGCTGCTCCCTTTGCCACTTGCAGATTTCGATCTGGAAATCTTACCTCTTTGTCAATGAGGTAAACATACTATATAGGGTATGTTCTTGATTCATATCATGTTCCAACAAATTTTTAAGTCTTTACTATGTTACACTTAGTAGGGATGTCATTTTCCCCTCAATTATGCTCTAATAACTACTTTTAGCAATATACTCTCTAGGAAATAGCCAACAAGAACATACTTAAATCAATTGAACAATGTGGCATAATCATTCTCATTAACATAAGTATTATACCTTCTCCCAAGTGGAGTTTCAAATTAGATTTAGAACCAATGTTTTCATAAGTGTGTTGACATCATTGAGGAAATTTTTTGTGAACTAATTTATGAACAATTACAAGGGATTCAACTAGAATTATAGGGTTTTGGATTAGTCTTTATAATGAGAGAAGACCAAGGTTCAATTTATTAATAACACCAAATATAACTTAAAGACAAAGATATAAATACCACAATATTGTCATTAAACAAAATAAACTTAGTAATGATGTAAATGTCTAATGTAGCAATGTTGATAGGAATCCTGAAATGAATGGTTTGAGTAAAGAGAATGATAAGATGCACATACATGAAATACTCAACATAACAAATGATAAATTAGAAAAAGAATAAGATGATAGCTATAAATGATATATCTTTCCTTTGACAAGACTTAAAAAATAACTCTCTTCTATTGCTTATCTGAATTTAAGCAACAATGAAAATTCATTGTTCAAACTTCAATGTTCATTGGCTTGATATTCTTAGGAAGAGGCTCAAGCAAATATGAAAAGAACATTCTAAAAACATCATGGTATATGATCCTCCATGAGATATAAAGTCCCTACATCTAGGATGATTGAAGTTTTTTATTTATAATTGAGACATAGATTGGGATTTGAAGAATAGGCTTGAAATGGTTATTAACAATTTTTCTCAAAGTGATAGTTTCATGTGTGCTCATGTTTCTTGTAATATCTTACATACAAATAAATAAAATCTATGTAATGTAAATTAAGAAATATTAAGAACTAAGACTTCAGTTTATTATCTTTCATTTGTTTCTAATATCACTAAGTTATATTTGTGTTAAGATGTGTAGCTTGGGAGGTACTCCCACAACCCTGGTGTATTAGGTTTGTGTGGAGTTGGCCCACGAAAAAGACATTTTGTGGGCTATGTACCCAAGTGATTGGATTTGGGTGCATGTTGGTGGGCTAAAGACCCAGAATATATTATTGTTAATTCTAATTAATGATGTAGGAGCCCCTAAGACAATGATTAGAGAGGATATAAATACAAGTGACTTAAGAGAGGTCTAACACACATAAGAGCATTCATTCTTATGTTATATTTTCCCTAGAAAGGAAACGAGTTACATTAGGGGGTTGCAGGAAGTTTATGGTCTGCCTTGAGCAGGGAAGAAGGAAGAGTTTGTCTAGGATAAAGGTTGAGCTAGCTCAGATAGGGAGATTGAGTTTATGTGGGATGATTTTGACATAGAAGGACATTTGTCCAAGCTTGAAAGAAGGCTGAAAATATTTGTGTAAAGTTGTGTTATGTTTTGTGGAAAAGGAAGGGAGTCGAGCCCTAGAATGAGGGTTTTTTAGCCTCAGTCTAGTTTTCCAATGTGGGCTGCAGGTCTTGTGATGCTACACTAGATTTCTAGGCCTAATCTGAGCCCTAAAAGAGTCCTAAATCTGCCTCAAATAGTGAACATAGACAATGTGTTGTATTGGATGAAGAGAAAGCATTGAATGTTGTCATGTGGGCCAATATATAAGTGTAGAATGATTGTTGAGCCTGTGCATTGAAGACTTTCCTGCAATGGTGTGTTAGGACAGTGTGTTGAAGCCTATGTACAATCACTTGAATGTTGTAAAGAGGTTGTGAGAAAACTGATTGGTTAGGGTTGCATTGGACATTGAATTCATGGGTGAATTTAAGTTATGAGTCAACCTCGTTGTGGTGTGTATGTACAATGATTTGATGAAGCAAGCATCACTATGAGAGGGAAAACATTTAAATCCTATGAACAATGAATTTGGAGCAGTTGAGTTATTGTGTGAAGGCAAATTTTTGAGCTAAAGCGTGCAAGTGAATCTGAAGTTGTAGATATCCTTGTGAGCAATTGAAGGAAGATGTATTGGAGAAACATAATCGCTGCAAGTATAGGTGGAAAAAGACCTCGCAAGTGTTCAAGACAAGTGGACTGAAAGGGTTAGTGTAAGTGGTTCTTTAGAAATTAAGTCAAGTTTGTTCTTGTTCTTGAGCATATTGGTTGTCAAGTGTTGTTGACATCAAGCCCTAGTTTTTCTTGTATGAGGGCTAATTGTAATGGCCATGATCCATGGTATGAGAGCCCTATGTTTTTGTATTAAAGTTGTAATATAAACAAGTTTTGAGTTTGTAAATGTATTGTGTACTTCATTGATTCGCTATTGTACATTTTCCATTGTGCGCTTGGAAGTTGTGCTATTTCAGTGTGTTTGTGATTGTGTTTTAAGCATAGACTTGATTTTGAAGTTACGAAGAAAAATCAACAATTTAAAACATCAATATAATACTTACTTTTAACTAGGAAATATTGATTTTTAACTAGGAGATAGTCTTAAGATGTTAATCAATTTAATTAAAAGGAAATTCCTTGTCTTACAATGTTTTTCATTGAAAGTTTCAAGTTTTCATGTTGTAAATGTTTTTAAAATAGGCATTTTCTTTATCCTTGAATTTCCTTGTTATTTATCAAAAAGATTGAATGCCTCTATTTACTATAATTAAATAACAATGTTGCAAACATTGTTTGGGCAAACATATTGTTGGGGGTATTGAGATAAACTTATCAATGGCATTAAGAAGGTTTTAAAAATACTAAAATATTCATTTTCTTTTCAATCTTTTAAACATCTAAAATGATTGTTTCTTCTTGGCCCTTTTATGGTTAAAAGATAATAGTGGGTAACATATTGTTGTTAATCCCTTGGTTTCCCTATTCAATATGAGAAACAAAACCTAAAAAGAATCTCTTGAAACATAGTATATTTTCCACCAACTTATGACATTTTCAAATTTCAAAATTTGAAAACATCACAAAATTTGCAACATTGCTAAATAACTTTTCAACATTTTCCCTCATTAAGATAAATAAAATGAAATATTGGCTATATGTCATTTAGCCTTTGTGAATTTTCTCTGCATAATACATTTCAATTAATCCTTCGAAATATCAAATATTTTCCATATCTCTCAATAGTTTCAAATTTCAACATATCAAGATATTTGTAACATTGCTAAATAATGTTTTAATATCTTCCCTCACAAAGATGAATAAAATGAAATATTGAATATACATCATTTAGTTTTTGTGATTTTGTCTCACTAAAATCTACTTCAACTCACGACTTGTTTTATTTTGTCCTAACATAGTTCTCAACTGTAACATACCCAGTTCTCTCAATGACTTACAGAGGTCATGGGGTGCCCAAAAATTTATTTTTCCTTTTACTAGCTTGACAATAAGATCTAATACCACTTTGTCACATACCCCTATTAAATTTATCCTAACCACTCGCAAAAACCTGATTTTCATCTCATACATTTTGTCAAACACTTTACATGTAAACCTTTTTTCAAATACTTTGTATACAACCAATTGAGTAGTATTTTTCTTGTATACATTTTGTCAAACATTTTGTATGAAATGAAGTCAAAAACATTGTTCTAATTCCACTTGTAACATACTAACTAAAACATACCACTCAATCATGCAACTTTTGATTTTTTCCTTCGAGTTATTTTATAAAATAGTTTATATGCAAATTGTAATAAAAAACCTTTAACACATTTCTTCAAAGTCTTTGCATGTAAATAGACATATATCAACAACAACAATACTATCATACAACACTAATATCCCCATCCACAAAACAACATTTTCATTGGGGCATTTCATCAAATAATTTGTATGCAATGAGTCATTAAACCATTTCTACATTTCTTCGAACACTTCACATGCAAACTAATATAAAAAATTCTTTGCATGCAAATAGGCATATCTAAAATATAGGAATACTATTATGCAACAATACTATCCTCATCTAGAAAACAACATTTTCATTGGGGAATTGCATGAAACAGTTTGTATGCAATGAATAATTTAACCATTTAAGTATTTCTTCAAACTCTTTGCATGCAAACTAATATAACAAATTCTTCAGTGCATCTCCTAAATTAGAGGAGTCTAAGTTCTAAAAAACTGAATCAAATGATGAGTGAGAGTTCCCCTCATTATGGTTAATATTTCAATATCCGGAACCTTCCATATGAAAAGTTATAGAAAAAATGCTATTGTGAACTGTTTCAAGCATGATTTTAAGAGAATTTAGGAAGGCCAACTTCCTCTGACCATATCTCCTAAAATATCGTGACCCAAGATCTTAAAGTTGGATCAGATGATACGAGATTTTCTCTCAATATGGTCCAATTTTAAGCTTCTAGAACCTCCTTGATGACCTGTTTAAAAATGCATTTAGGTAGCC
>APFE030861555.1:0-13714 GCA_000404065.3 Pinus taeda
CTTCAGCCACGAAAAACCCATTTGCTTCTTCTATCTACTCATACCTCTCATCTGCTAATATAGTATCAACAACATGGCTTTCCATAAAAATCATGTTGTGATCCCACTGTGCACAAGCTTTCTTTGAATGCCTTTCCTGATGGAAAGTGTAGTAGTTTTCCATACCTAAACTTTCGACATTGAACACAAAATTTGAGCTATGGGAAGATGTAGATGGTTGATTGCTATTATTCATTCTAAGAAAGAACGACTTAAAGGAATTTATTCTAGTAGATGCCTCGCTTGAACTTCTCTTTAATTCAGATACTTCATTAGTGAGTGACTTCAGAGATTTAGTCAAGATTTCAATATCGAAAGAATCCTTTTATTTATAATTTTTTGAAGAGGCTAGGGACTTCTTACTAGCCTTCCTGGATTCCTTATATTCTTCATCATCATTAACAACCCTAATAGCATGCAAGTCTCTCTCTACAACAATTTCTTCTACAATGTTTAAAGCCAATGTTCCCTTTGCATCTCTCTTAACGAAAATATAAATGTTTGTTGGTAAGGGAGTCATAATATCCTATTGTGATAGAATCATGGGGTTGTGTTTTTTCAAGGAACTTATTCAATATATTGTTAAAATTTTGATTGAAATTTTTAAATTTCTCCTTTTCCCCCATCTTAATATTATCTAGTTCTTTTAAAAACATGGCGGGCGTTTTATCATCAATTTTTTTTTCCAAAAATGACTTCTTAGACTCCCTCCAATCATGGATTGAATTAACAGGTAGACTATAGGACACTACTATTTCTGTACCTTCTAGAGTGAAAGGAAAGAGTCTACAAGCAAAGTCATCATAACACACCTCTAACATTCGTAAATGTATGTAGAAATCATCAATACAGTCCTCTTCCTTAGTCTTGTTGTCAGAATCGAACTTTGCTAGCAACTTATTTGGATTTTTAGGAATTTTATAAAGATTTTTCAGAAGAGTGAATGACCCCTAGGCCATCCAACCAAAGCCTTAATCAATCATGTCTTCATGTTATTTTTCCTCCTCCTGATCTAAATTTGATGGGCCTTATCCTTCACCATTCAAATTTTCATTGTAATCAAAATCACCCCTCGATTGTTCTTCATTAGAAAGAATAAAATCATCTTCATGCCCTTCGTGCATAGGTGGAAGATCCTCTTGTTGAAGTGTTTCTTCTGAAGAATCTGTTAATTCCTTAATAGTGGCAAAGACCAAATATTCCAATGTTGAAACCAATACACTAGTACGAGTTGTTTCGTTCTTTCTAGGGTGATGAAAGAGACTATGAGAAATGGGAAGTAGGCAAATAGATTTTGTAAACAGATGAATAATAGGGTGAATTGGCTAGAGTTGGTCGTAAGTAACTTCATAGGCTCACTCTGGACCAGGTTGAGAAGACCCTCCTACCTCAGGAATAGGAGTTAGGGTAAAACTCATGATATTACTTCCTTTTACAAATGATGAATGATTGGGATGTGATGAGTTGTCAGTCATAGATAGGTGGTTTCCCTCCTTCTAGCACCAGATTGTTGATGGTGGTAGAACTTTCCAACATATAAGGGATCTCCTCAATATGAGGTCAAAATTAGACCTCACATCGTTTGGTGTAGGAGTCCCATTAAGAATTTGGCTTGTCATCCATTTACTTAAATATTTTACTTGGCTTAAGAAATTAGCATAAAACAAAAGCGCACATGTACTTTTGAATGAGTAAAAGAGTATGCCTTGTGGAAAGTTTTATTGTAAGTGTATCATGGTTCTTTCGCTACAAGGGAAAAAAGTGAGCATCTAAAAGAAAAATAATAGTACTAATATAGTAAAGACACATGCACATAAACAAGGAAGAGTCATTAGACATCAAGAGAAATAGTTAACATAGATGCAACAATCCTCAACACATTTCCAACAAGTTGAGCATCAAAGTCACCAAAGTTGTTCAATTTATTTGGTACATAAGAAAGTCAACATAAACTAAAAACATTAGAAATATAGTCCCAAAACATCCACAATATATGCGTGAAAATGTGTTGATTGGATGGCTTCAAGTATTAAGAAAAAGTTCCAAGATACATGAGTATAATGAACACCACTGGCTCCAATAGTGGAGTGTTATAGCTACTACATTCTCCCCAAAAGAACTACCTCTATCTCTCTAATGCATTGTGGGAGAAGTGAAGGTGAAAAGTCTTTTGCTTAAGTAATGAGGCTTATTTTATAACTAGAGGCATGACCTTGCATATCCCCATGACTCTTGAGTTTCTCATATAAATTTTCAACTTCTAATGACCTTTGAACTTCTATACAACTCTTGGACTTCTAAATGACTTTTGGAATTACATATGAATTTTGACTTCTCCATATGGCTCTTTTGTCCATATATGACTATTGGGATTCCACTTCTTTTTCTTCACTGCATAAATACATTATGATTTATGCATCGTCATGTGGTGAGAACATGACAAGTCACTAACATTGATGACTTGGACTCATAGTGACATATGACAAGGCCATTCTTGGGAGGTGACAATGTTGCCACTTTCATATTAAATCTTGCATGTAGATTCCATGTTGTTAATTCTTTGACCCTCCAAAGGGTATCTGATCATATGGATTCTTTTGGATCACTTCAATCATCATGATTCCAATGTTTTTCATCTTGTCACTTCGTGTGCCTTTTTCTCTTGAATTCTCCCTTAAGCTACTCTCTTTGAAATATCTCTTCACCCACCTTTTCCATGTTTTTCTAGAACACCTGCAACTAATATCATTCATGGAAAACAAACATCATTCTAAAAAGCCTCATATTCTAACATATTTCATGGAAATTTTATGATCATGGTTGATCTTTATGCTCTGGGTAATAGGAAAAGTTCATGGGTGTATGTTGCACTGTCAAGGGGGAAGGGTTGAGTGTTTGAGGCTCAAGGATGCATTGTGTGCTCAACAAGGGAAAGCTTGATGCAGCATGTAGGGCTAACTTTGAAGGATGAACGCAGATCAATGAGGCTAGTTGATGTGCCATGTGCTAAACTAAAAATCTGCAGTCACAAAGAGGGTGTGAGGTGTAATGTGAAGGCTTAAGAGGGCTATATGTTCATTATTTATGTGGCATACTCTCAACTAAGGGAACTGGGCACAGTATCAAGGCTTAAGGGAGGCCAACTAATCACTATTAATGCGTTGTGTGCTCATCTTTGAAGGAGTTTTTCGTGAGGGTGCAATTCAGAAAAGGAAGGAAAGTATGTTTCTTGGGAGTGTTCTATACACTTTTGCAAAATTTAGGGTGCAATACAAACAAAGAAAGGGTCCTGACTAAGACTTAAGGGTGTGCTATGCACCCTCTTGGCCTTAGTGGGCTAGCTATTTTAAACCAAAATGTATCTAATTCTAGAAGGTTAAGTTGAGGGAAATACCATGAGTTAATAGTAACATAATGTGTGACACATTGCAACTCATCAGGAAAACTTACATAAGATCAAATACTAAGAAGTACACATCAAAAAGTAAGTTTAAAAACACTCGTCGAGTACAACAAACTAAGTGTGTGCACTGTGACCAAAAGTGCCATTTTATAGCTAAGAAAGGTATTATGACCATGAAATGTAGCATAGATGTTCTAAAAAATGCGACAACACTTAGTAATGAACACAAGAACTTGAAGCATGTGAAATGACTCAAAGAAACACTCAAGAACGAAAGTGACAGTTGACACGATAGTTGAGTATGCCCCAAAATTTGAATGTAGAAAAATTTAGACGGTTTTGTAGTGGCGACAACCCCTAGAATAAGGAGAAGTGTTGGAATACATTGGATAAGGAGTAAGAAGGTTGTCATTAGCTTAACCCTTGTGTAAGGTACTCTACCTTATTACTATTTATTTTACTTATGAAGGTAGAAATTCTCTTTGCATGACATACCAATTTATTTTCTTAGCTCATTTAAGAAGAAACAAAAGAATCAACATTCGCTAATTTTTATTAAAATATATACAAGCCATGGTAAACCAATATAAAATGGGAAAACATGTTCATTTAACACACGATGGGCTATTCTATCTTCTATCAGAGGTTTCATTCATTGAGCAATGACCAACTACCAATTTGGGGGATTTTATTCAAAATTTAGAATCACCAGTATATAAATATGAAATTCCATGAAGAACATATTAGCAGTATAAACAAATCTATCCCGATCAAACACAAGAACCATTGGGTACACAAGCAAAGAAACATAGAGAGATTGTAAAAAACATCTAGTAGAAAAATGGAAACATAATTTTTTTTATGAAGCAATGCAAAGAGAGGACCTTGAGACAAAGCTAGCCACTAAGGAAGCCAATAAATTTTCTCAAAAATAAATAAGTTTTGACTCCCATTTGATAAAATAAATTGAGCAATAGAGATAGAGTACAAGGACTAAATCTTGAAGGGGATGCATGGGAAAATATGTATGCTT
Source organism: Pinus taeda (assembly GCA_000404065.3). NCBI lineage: Eukaryota > Viridiplantae > Streptophyta > Pinopsida > Pinales > Pinaceae > Pinus > Pinus taeda. Next base: position 4,476 of record APFE030861555.1, read on the forward strand.
AATTCAACCACGGGGAATAGATTCCTATAGAAACTTTTCAAAAACACATACATGAGGAAAAATAATTTTTTTTTGAATATTGTAGTAGTCAAGCAAAAACAATTTAGAATCTTCAAGAAAGAAACAAATAGTTTCATAATGAACTTGCAACAACTAAGTAGAGTCATGGTGAATAATTATAGGAAAAGGAAGAAAATATCAAGGAATTAAAATCTCGAATTAATAAATTTGTTGAATTATACTCTAAGTTGATATTATGTAGACACTTGTCACTATTATATACATTATATATAAATTATAATTGATTACATTTCAAATTGAAAGAATGATTTTAAATTTTCCTAAGGAAAGGATACCCTCTAGTAGGAGTTTCTATCTAAATTACTTTTCCAATATTCCTAAAAGAAGAAATTTAATATGTGAATTTTATCTGCATAATTATCTAACACCTATGAATTCAAATTAAAACCAAAACCATTTCATTGGGGATATTAGTTTGAGAGCATTTCAATCATGGTTAGAGAATGAATTAAAAATGTATCATGAGCTAGAGTTGTAAACATAGGAATTTACTACAACTTTGTTGCAGGAGAGCCACACTCTTTCAAATAAATTCTCAAGGAAAATGGGAGAAAAATATATGACCTTCAAATCAAAAGAGTTATATATAATTACGAAATAAATAATTAAATATTTTACAAGTTGCATAAACAATTGTGAATTTAAAGCCTTGACGACATGTCAAGAAATCGTCGAAAGATGGGAAGAATTGGATAAAAGTATTAAATAAAAATAACCCCATTCACTTTTAAATCTTCATGCAACAATATATAAGAAAATTGTATGTGCAACTAAGGGACTAGAATTGATTGTTCTAAAACTTAAGCATTCTTTAATACTATACCTTGTTCCATATTATCGAGGAAATTTGAGAGACAATAAAGAAATAGAAAGGAGAAACTGGGAAATGGTTGAGATATGAGTGGGATTCTATGCATCAAAAACCAACACAGAAGTTGTTCCTTATGACTTCCAAGCTATCTATGAAGAACAAAAAACTTAAGTCGTCTCTTCTAATTTTGATTCTTATTAGTTGCTTAGATGATGTGAAAAGGATTAGGTTTGGAGGTAATGATGAGGGTTGTATTTTGCCTTCGTAATTAACCCTTTTATCACCATTTTTCTTGTAAAAAATACTAATTTCTTCCATTTTCATCCATTTCTATTCCACTTATTCATTATGATTAGAGTGATTGGATCTAGCGGTAATTAAAAAGTTTTTTAAATAATATTTTAACTTTTTTTCATGTTTTGGTGAATTTTGGTTGGTTATGAGTTTGTAGGTATTAAGTGGGACACTTTTTACCATTACAAATTATGTAAAGAATGGATACAATTTTTTTTTCAACAATCATGAAATTGAGCAAGTTTCTTAGATAGTACCCAAGCTAATGATTTTCTATAAAACATTAAATTTCATACCACCCAGAAAACCATAGTATGAATATTCTCTGTAGCCAAAAGCATTTTCAAAAAAAGGGACCATTGTTGTTGAAACTTCTATTAGTAGCAATGCATTTTTCTTATTGTAAATATTTAATTTTTATTAGCGTTACTACTCTTTTTTTGCCAACTCAAACTTCTAATTTTATCTCAACACACTTCAAGCCTTCTAACTTATGAGTCTTGAAATTAGGTTGAAGAAGGGAAGTTCATGAAAAGTAGTTAAGTTAGTTTTTGTTTTTGGATTAGTTTTGAGACATTTGATTTTTATAATTGGAAATGGTTTCCTTGTTTATTCCTAGTAAGAACCACTAAAAAGTAGCAAGTAGTTGTGTCATTTTTTATATATAAACTAGGAGAACCAAATTCAAATGATTGGATTCTTTGAACTTTGTTGCTATTATCTTTTGTTGAATATAAGTCAACTATTTCAGCCCCTGTGAGTGTAGAACATGAAATCCACCAACAAACTATAGAGCAAGGGCCACTCTATAACCACGGTCAATATTTTCTTATTGGTATACATTTCTACATTATCTTGTTATTTAATTTCCTTTTCTACACATATTTTCCAATCCACATATTTACTTATTTTACATTTTGAACATATTTAATCCATTTCTGTAATGCAAGAAACCATTTCTTTATGTATATTTTAATTTCACTACAATTCATTTTTAGCAACATTCTTTATTCTCTATTATTTGTATTTTTACTTTTGGATAGCTATATTTTATTTCTATAGCAACTTTATTTTGATTTAATTAGGTTTATCTTCTTTCAACACAACAGATCAGTTAGCTTTGTTGATATTGTTTTCTTTTTTATTAATTAGTTTTGTTAATAGTTACTTTTCTTTATTATTAATTTCTTTTGTTGTTTAATTAGCATTGTAGTATTCAATTTTGTTTCTATTCACCCTTATATTTAAAGAGGAAATAATTTAACATTTAAACTACAATTATTTGTACATTTTTTCATGTAATTAATTGTAATTAGTTTTAAATAATTGTAGTTAGTTTTTAGTAATGTCTACAGCTAAGAAATACATAAAGCCCAAAATATGTATGTTTTACAAAGCATTTTGTAAGTAATACGACCTTGGATTGATATTAAAGTAAGGTTTTTATGAGAACTTTGTAGAAGTTCATCAAAGGAAAATCAAGACAATACATCACACTACTTCTAGTTGACTTGAAAAGAGAATTCACTACCCCACTCAAATTTAAAGAGAAAAGTTCTCCTTTGACTCACATTGAAGTGTCTAAGTGAATATGTGAGCAAGGAAGGGTACAAAGTCTTCTCTAAGCTTTCATTAGATAGGAAACAATATGGTGGGACACCAATACCCTGAACTACAAACATGGACACCTACTCCAACATATTTTTGTAGTGATTTAGAGGAAATAATTTAGAAATAATTTTTCCGCAACAACCATAATTCCACAGTTAAGCCAAGAGACAACCCTGTATCCCATATTTAGCTATGAGAAGATGAATGGAAAATAATTGCCTAGAAAGATGAGAGTGTTTAGCCATGCATGTTCCCCAAGACTCTTGATGTTCTGTTGAATAAATGGTATAAAATTAAAGAATCTCGAGGTGAAACACTATATTCGAATGAGTTAAAGAATAATTTTATAAACAAATTTGAGCTCTATCTGACTGATGAAGAACTATATGAAGTATCTCATCACATTAAAGATTTTATTTTGAGAAAAAATCTTGATCAAAAAGTGGAAAATGGAAAAATAAAAGTTAACTACATGTCGACTTTGACATGTAATTATGTATCATGCCAATCATTAGTCAGAAGAGAAGTTTCCCTACTAGAAATAGAAAACATTAAATTCCCAAGGAAATACTTTTGTTGGAAAATGAACCATCCATGCTATAACCTTATTTTCCACTCCACTATAGTGAGAGAGACCCAAATTCAACATACCTCAGTTGAAATTACATAATTGATCATTCCTCATAGATATTTTGTCTCAAATTCATAATTATGAAATAATAATTACTTCATAATTGATAAAAAGGTATATAGCTTTCCATTCCCAAAGAGATCAACTTGAGCTACTTGTATATGACTTGGATAGGGCTTCATTATTGTAGAAGTTTTCTAACTTCTCAAGTCCCTAGGTGTTTAGATAAATTCAAGTCATTCCCAAGGTGAATTACATCAAGGGAAGATTGTGTCGCTCCCCATTACCACCATTCAAGTTATTCCCAATGACATCAACTTGACCTTAATGTATTTGGACACCTATGAGCTTGAGAAGTTAGGATACTACTACAATAATGGATCCTTATCCAACTCATACATAAGCAGGTAAGTTAATCTCCTTAATAATGACAAACTCTAGCACATTTTTTTCTCAATTATGAAAGAATTATTGTTTCATAATTATGAGGTTAAGGCAAAATAATTATGAGAAATTACTCAATTATCTAATTTCGCCCTTTTAACATGTAATAACTTCCTTATAAAACCCATATAAGTAAAAACAAAAGTGAAGGGGATGCATTATTTCCATAAAACCTATGTTGAAATGGGGTCTCTCTCACTATAGAAAATAAAGTTATGACAATTAAATTTAAGATATATATATATTTAATATAATAAATAAATAAACAAAAAGTTGAAAAGTTTTAAAAGAAATGATTCATAATATATGGAAACATAGCATAGTTATAATGAAATTGAATAGCACTATATATATGTGTATGCATGTAATATTTCTTTAACACTAAATTAGGGTAATAATTCTATATTATATTGATTATTGCTCTTTTTTTCCAATATTAGGAAAATGTATTTAAAGAGATCCTGATTCACATTAGTAATTTAATTAAAAAAAAAAAAACAATTTAAATTATAAATTAAAAAAATTAAAATTTTAAAAATTAAAACACTAAAAATCATAATGGAAATTTTAAAAAGTTATAATTATAATTATAATTATATTATAATTAATCTAATATATATATTATATGATATATATTATATATATATATTGATAAGTGAAATTCACTTTTCCACTAAGACTAATGTGATCTATCAGACCTCAAGAAAAGAGAGACTAACTAATTGTCATTGTTCAAAATCTTTTTTCTGTGATCAAAGAGTAGGGAAAGAAGTGTTCGAAGATCATTATATTTGGGCTAGCTTAGTAAGTCAAGAAGATTGGAGGTGTGGCTGATGATAGGGAATTGAGAGCGGATGTGGCAAGAGTTGGGTAGTCTAAAATGAAGTGCTTTTCATCTTTCACCTTCTTAGTATCATAGATAACAAATTATATCGTCCGAGGGAGTCTTGGGAGTATACCATCGCTCGGTCTGACTCCGAAGATCATGAGAGTTAGTTCTAATCCTAGTGTTGTTCAATTTATTCTTAGTGCCAGACAACATAAATAGATAATTATAGTTATCGAGGGCAGGGTTGATCACCTCCTTATAGTATCTTAGCTTCCTTTTACCCTCCAACACCTTAGCATCCCACATATTGTCCTTAAAACTGTAGGTAATAGTACCTTTGATAATTTCCTTGCTTCCCACGATGATCTTCTCCTTAATCCTGCAAAGGTTGAGCCAAGATTGAGGTTCTTGATGCCATCCATGGTTGAGGTGCAAGTGGGGGTTTTGACTAAAGTTAGAAGCAATTTTTGGGAGCCTCTTGGATTCCATATTATGAAGCTTCTTCTTATACATCAGATATCTAAATATAGTAACACTTTCAATGGGGGATAGGCCAACTTCGATCAAGAGGATAGGATACAGAGTATTCCCCTTGATCTTTAGGTTATAGGTTATGAATTTCTTTTGGATCATCTCAATATTTCTCCACAACTCCCTAGATATACTGCACCCCAAAAGTTCACATTCGTATAAAATAACAAGGGTGATGAGAGTCTAAAAAATGAACCTTTTTTTACTCCCAATGTAAAGATCGACTAACCTACAGTTATTTTCAAGACCATAATAAGCTTTCCAACCTCCAATAAGTCTTTTCTCGATACTATAATTCTAGTTGAGTTGATGAGGAAAGTTAATACCCAAATATTTATAAGAAGAAACCTGCTCAAGATAATGGTTATCATAGATGAAGCTACCATGGGTGATATTTTTGGATTTAATGATCTTGACTTTAGTCTTATTGGTATTAGTTGTCATACCCATCTTGGAGCAGTAGACATGAAGAGTCTCAATCTACCTATCTATGTCGTCATCAGCATAAAGGAGAAGAGTAATGATAGTGCAGCGAGCTCGGTGCCTTTGCAACCCACAGTTTCCAGACACTCCTCTAGTTTATCAATGTAAATACCAAAACGGGTAGGGGAAAGGGGACAACCTTACTTAACCCCGATATTACATTTAGTATCTTTAGACCAACCATCATTGGTCTTAAGCTTGGCAATGATAGTCTCGTAGAGGCAGACCATAGCAATGCTTAGTTGAGGAGGAATTAGGATCTCTTCAAGCCTCTCCCAGAGATTATCTCCGCGGACAGTGCCAAAAGTTGTTCGAAAGTCCACAAAACAACATAAGAGATCGATTTTACTATTGTGACATTCCTCTGCGGTGATCCTAACGATGACAAGGTGGTCGATGGTCGAGTGATGTCTCATAAAACCAACTTGCCCTTTAGCTCTTTTACTCTGGTTTTCAAGTCAAAGACTAAGTTGTCTCTCTAGAATAAGCATATAAATCTTGGCTAGAATGTGGCTAATCATAATGTTCTTGTAATTAGAAAAAACACTTTTGTCCCTATTTTTGAAGATAGGTAAAATAAAAATTTACATACAAAACTTAGAAAAACCATACTTTACACTGAGAAAAAAACAATATTTCTTTTTTTAATTATACATTCACATCTATTTATTTAATTATTTATAATAATTTCTATTATAAAATTAAATATTTTAATTAATAGGTATTTGCAATTTAATTTTTATATTAAAACAAATAATAATATCTAATTAATTTAATAATTTTTTTAAATAAATAAACTTTTTAATTGAATTGTATTATATAAAAAAATAATAGAAAATGAATGGCCCATTGTAATGATTTATGATCCCTTTAAATTATAAAGGTATCTTACTTTTATATCCATCCGGGATGAGCAAAGGGCATAAAGGTCACTTTCCATTCCAAAGGATGCGTCTTTTGCTTTTGGCTATTTGCCTTTACATAAGTGGTTTAAATGTAACAACATATATCATGTGGTTCAACATTATTCTTCCTCTTTTAATTTAATGGATGCAAATGAATACGTGTCTTTTAGTGGATTTTGGTAAGTGCAACTTTAAATAGATGTATTGAAGTTTCTCCTGCGTATGAAATTACAAAAATGATCATATACATTTAATTATATATATTTCTCGAATTCTAATGTGCCAAAGATGAAATGTATACTACAAATAGGACTCACCGACATAAACAGAGCTTCGGATTTAAATGCATGGTTGAATACATTTCTACTTAATAATTAAACAAAACTACCATATTCATCATATTAATTTTTAAATTAATTAAAAAGTAATTAGTATATTTTAAATATTTTTTGTATTTATATTTTTGTGTATAAACTTATTCAAACTGTATATTTATTATTTCAATCTATAAAAATAATTATATTTATTTAAATATTTTATAATTTATATTTTGGCATTACTAATATTTGATGATGTATTATTTATAATATAATATAATTATTTATTTTTATAAATTTCTATTATAAAATTAGATTTTTAATTATTTTTAAATATAAATCTGTTAAATTATGATATATATTAAAATGCTTTTTTTTATTCCAACATGTGAAAATAAAAATTAATAAGTTTTATTTGATTGGGTGTATTTTTTTATTATTAATGGTAGGATTTTATTCTTTCATTTTTTTTTAGTAAATGCTCTTTGAGTGTTAACAATGTCTTTAAAATTTTCAAATCAAAAGCTTTCTCTAGTATCATTTTAGAGGTGGTAGTTGTTTTTACATTGGAGTTGATAGGTAGTATGAGTTGAAAAATAGTATGTTTAACTTAGAGTTGATAGGTGGTATTTTTAGAGATTGCTTTATAGTGTAGAGTCAAATTCAATTTCAAAGTATATGAAAGAATGGACGGCTTCAATAATTTAGTGGTTGCTTCCTTTGTAAAAGCTCATATTTATATAGAGCTCTCTAGAAAGTACATATCAATTTTAGGATTTACAGGGAGGTTTTGCTCATTATAGTTGTAGAATGACAACTAAAATTTGCAACCAAAATTTTCTTATTATAATGGCGGAATGGTAAATCAAAATGAATTTTGGAGAACTAAAAATGCAGATTTATCAAATATTATTTACTATCAAAACACCGCAATAGAAAAACTAGATATAAAATTCAATATTAGATATAAAATTCAATAATACTTATGATTATGACATACTCTTTGTGATTATGACTTATAAAAAAATTACATTCTTATTATAAAATTTAATGCTTTTATGTAAACACTAATAATAATAATATTACAAATACATGGATAATAAATTACAAAACTAAATTATAATTTTCAAGTGAACATCAAACCAAAAACTCCATTGAGCAAATAGCTCTTACCATTAAACAAATAGCTCTTAATTTGTATGTCGTATTTAAAGGTTAAGTTAGTTTTTAAATGCACTATATAGTAGTTTTATTATGAACTCAGTTTATGAAGCAATATTATTTAGACATAGTTATATTACTATTTCTCTAAAACCACTTTTAAAAACCTTACTTCAATTTTTGTGAAATTAGTTACCATGTAAGGTTCGAAGGATGTTGAGCTGAAAGGATGAAACTAGTTTAAAACTTTCCACTTTTCATTTGTCTCTTTCTTTCCATTTTTCCTTTTACTTTTCATTTGTCAAACAACATTTAAAAACCTTACTTAATGCTTCTGAAACTAATTACCATTTAAAACTACTTCTGAAATTAATTACCATTTAAAACTAGAAGCCTCAAATTAATCATTAAATTTTTTTTTTGCTTTTAACCTTTCATTTGTCTCTTTCTTTCCTTTTTTGCTTTTACTTTTCATTTGTGAAACATCTTTTGAAAACCTTGTTTCAATAATTACCATGTAAAGCTGGAAGCATGAAATTAAGCATTTAAAATTTTCATTTTCGCTTTTAACTTTTCATTGGTCTCTTTCTTTCCATTTTGCCTTTGACTTTCATGTATCTCTTTCAATCGTGTTTGGAACCCAATCTTCGGCCTGAAGTTTGGAACCGAATCTTCGACATGAAAAAGGAGGATTCCATCCATCCACTAGGTCAACGAATAAACATGTGGTGAGGAATAGTTTGCGTTGCCGCCATAGCCGCAGCTCAATACAAATAACTGGACAACCTGCATATTCAAACCCACTCCAAACACAGTATTCTCACTGGACGCCGTGATGGATTGCAAGCAGGAGTTGAATGAATCTCCAAGGTGCGTACTTCACCTCTGCGTGAATGACTGCGCATATGTTTTTAATATTAGCATTGTTTTTACGTTGATAAGCATATTCATCTTTTTTATTTCCGCGAAATTTTCAGATATTGAAGCTCATAAAATTTATGAACCTATAAAATTATGCTAGCATGAAGGAATCTGTGAAAGTTGAGATGGAGAACCTACTTAAAATTCAATTTAATACAGTAGACTAATAGCGTTCATTAATCAATGTCTTTTCTAATTGATTTCCCTCTTGCATTTCATT
>APFE030861555.1:40591-65185 GCA_000404065.3 Pinus taeda
TTTTTTTTTTTTTTACTCCTAACGGAGTTTTACTCCTTCTTGATCAATACTACAGTCGCCAAATCCTCAAAATGTTAATGCGGCCAAAAGTCCTGCGATAATTATACCCTGGTATAGGAACCCTTCACAACGCTTCTGGTCTAGTGGATCTGAGAGATCTGAATGGCGGATCGGGTAGCGTTGGACGGCTGAACTAACTGCTTCTGCAGATCTGATGAATCTAATAGATCGGAACTGGCTGATTGGGACCGATGTTTGCTGCTGCTGCACTCCTTTGCTCAAGCGGATCTGGAAGAGATGATGATTAAAAAGGAACTAGGGTCTTGAGGAGTGTCAGGTGCTACAGATCGCAATATACATAAGGGTCTGGCAGTAGTACTCGGCCCAAAGTTTCAGGGCTCTAACTAAGGAGGGTCGACCGTACCCTTAGCCATACCACCCGACTACCCTATCGTACGGGCGAGTAATCTCTCCGAGTGTTGTTTTCGGTGTACTGTAGCCGTAAAACGGTCGCTTGTTTATCTATGGCGAGGTTTTCAGGCAGCCTATGGGCTTCCGATATACCCAAAGGGTATGTGGAAGACAGTCCGTGCGCGGTTCTGTCTAATGCGCTACTACTCGAAGGGGTACCCACAGGGGAGGGAGTCCAACAAACGTGACCACCTCTTGTATTTCCTGCGTGCATGCCTCCCCAAATCCGCAGATTTATGCGCTCAACGACAGATCCCATGGTTTAAAGATGTCGGAACACATCTCGAGCCAAAAAAAAAATTGCTACTAAATGGAGATCCCACCGGCCCTGGAAAGTGTTCTGATACCACTTGTTATGCTCTTAACCTGCAAATGATACCCAAATACAGAATATGCGACGAAAATAGACCCAAAACACAGAATATGCGAAGAAAAGATACCCAGAACACAAAATAGCAATGATTTTATTATTCAGAGAGTAATGTTCACTTGCCTCTTCGAGGGGGCAACCTCCACTAGAGCAGAGCTCGATTACAAAAAAGACACGTGCTCCTCGCAGGAGTTTCTATCCTTTATATATGACTCATACATGCAATACCACGGGCCAATACCGTGGTATTACTAATACCATCTATCTAATACTACGGCCCATTTGCAACTAAATGTGGTTCCGTTATTAATTGTGGATTAACCACTTACAATTATTAATATGGGCTTTATTGACTCTTGACTATGACGTGGTCCCATTACATAAATAAGGGGGTTAGGGTGGGACCCTAACAGATTCACTCATAATTAACTCATGCATGTCAGATCAGAGAAAGACCCAATTGAGATTGGAGTTCGTACTATCAGTTGTATGATCATCTGAATTGTACAGCTGGTCCATTCAATCAGAGGAAGGCCTATGAGAATTGTGCAATTCATATTTGTGGAATTTCCCAATTAAATATGGGCAATTTTGCTAGGAAACTGCACAAGGAAATAGGAGCTAAGTAGGTAGCAGAATTGGCTAAGTATTGGCTTGATCTCGCATGGGAAGAAGAGAGATAGACTGATATAGGGCAGAAGTTGCTCAAGCTTGAGAAAAGCATTGTAATATTCTCATATTTTCTGATTAATACAATATATAGATAGCAGGGGTTTTTAGCTTTGGATTTCCCCATAAAATTATTGTGTTCTGTAATTGAATTCTTTCTCTTTTATGCATCTTGATTTCATCAATCGTTTATTGTTTATGTTGATGAGTAGAGTAGATTCAAGTCAATTGTTTTAGGATATTATAATCTTCAGTTTGAATCTACATGGTATTAGAGTTAAAATCGCTACAGAAGAGGAGAATACGAGCTTTTTTTTGCACGAGAAATTGAATTTGCAGTATCATTCTTTAGAGCTAGGAGGATGTCGTTTTATGGATTGAGACTCGAAAATGCCCTTGAGGGTAGTTCAAACTATATTTATTGGAAGGACAGGATGGAGGTAGTGTTGGAAGACAATGGCTTAAGGAATTCATAGAAATAGATATTCCTAAGTCAATTAATGCTCAGGATCTGATAGAGTGGAAAAAGTGTGTGGAAAAGGTGAGACAGATTATCCTAGAAGGAGTTCAAGATCATATTGTCTCAAACCTCCACGGTAAGGAAACTCCATTTTCAATGTGGAAGGCCTTGACAAACCTGTTTCAAAACAAAAGTGACCACAGGAAGTTGAAACTAAACGATAACCTTTGAAAGATCAAGATGGAGAAGGGCGACTCAATGTTGAGATTTTCTGTTTTAGTCAAATTGGCAAAAATCTCTGAAGGATGACAACAATAGGGATTCAGTTCCTAGATTAGCTCCAGGTTGTTGGGAGGGAGTTATGAGGCTGTTAGATTCTCTATGCTATATAACAGGCAATCATTCGGATGATTTGCTAAGAGTGTGTGAGGATTTCTTGATGTAATCTCCAATTTGAATAATATATTTCTGATGCCTATGTTTGGTGGACGTAGCCCAGATTGGTTGGGTGAACCACGTTAAAAGTTGTGTCTTATGTGCTTGTTTATTTTTCTGTTGTGTGTTTAATTAAGTTTGATGTGCACCTGATCCAACAATTGGTATCAGAGCATGTTGGAGGTGCTGAGATTGATTACTGTTGGTGCGTTTGACTAGAGGTGTTCAACATCGTTGCTGCGGTGGAGAAATCGATTGCTGCGTGGGCTGGAGAAATCGATTGCTGAGTGCGGTGACACCTGCGTACAGGTGGAGGATGTTTTTGAAACAGGCGTGGATGGTTTTGAACATGAACAGCGTGGGTGTATGAACAACAGCGTGGAGAGCCCTGGCGCGGATCGGAGGTATTTTAATTGTTGTTTTTTAAATTGATGTGGAGCGCTTGCTGCTGCTTGAGCTGATTGAGAATTTATATTTTTTTCGCCTTACTGCCACAACTCGAAAAGTCTGAAGTTATCATGCTTTTATTCAAGGCTCAAGTTCGGTTTATATAAAGACTACAGGGAATGCGAGTTATTCTCACAAAAGTGATTCTCTAGAACTGGATGATGTATCTGAGGTCGATCTTACTGGTAGTCAATTCATAATGCAAATACAATTGGGTGAGAAAGTCAATATCGTAAATATAACAAACAACCCATGTAAGACTATTGGTATTGAGAACATGACCGATATGAATTCGTCAAGATCGATATGAATTCATTTTGGTTTTTGGTGCAAGTATCTTCAATTTGCAACGCGCCACCAAACTGTAATTTGCAACTTTTGTTTTTGGGAGTCTAGTATATACCATCGTAGAAACAATCAGAAACGTGGAATCACAGTACAGGGTTTGGTTCCAAGAAATTTTTTGGTTGAAGTTATTTTTTAATTGCTTTCATATGAACATTGGGTTGATTGCTGGCCATTGGTTGTAAAAACAAAGGAAGAGGCAGATATTATTTTTTTTGTGAAGTGTAAACGGCAATTTTTTTTTTAAAGGCATAGGCAGTTATTTGTTGAGTAAAAACAAAGGCATTGGCAATTTTTTTTTTGCTGGTTGGATATTGGAGATTATTGTGCTTTTGTGATACAAAATGGCGAAAACTCAAAGTGCCCGGTTCGAAATTGAGAAATTCAATGGCAAGAATAATTTTGAGATCTGGAAGGTGAAGATGCACGATCTGCTGGTTCAACAAGGTGTGGCGAAAGCACTGTTGGGGAAAAACAAAAGACCTGCTTCCATGACAGAGGATGAATAGGATGAGATGGATGCTAGAGCTCTGAGCGGAATTCGGTTATGTCTAGCGGACGATGTTCTGTTTAACATTGTGTCAGAGAAAACCGCTGCAGGCCTGTGGTCGAAGCTTGAGAAGCTCTACATGACGAAATCTTTGACAAACCGAATTCTCCTAAAACGACAGCTTTACAGTTTGCGGATGAAAGAAGGTACCTCAATTGCTGATCACCTGAATGTTTTTTAATACCTTGTTGGTGCAATTAAACAGTCTAGATGTAAAATTTGATTCAGAGGATAAGGCGATAACTTTATTATGTTCTTTACCTGAATCCTGGGATCATTTTGTTACTTCCATAAGTTTTAGTACATCAGATATTCTTGAGTTTGACGATGTTGTTGGAGCCTTGTTGGCTGAGGAGACGAGGAAGAGGTTGAATGCAGACACATCTACATCAGAGGTAATGATGGTCAGAGGTCGCTCACGAGAGAGACACTCCGGGGGAAAGCATAGCGACTCTCGTTCAAAGTCCAAAGGAAAGAAGCCCAAGATGAAGTGCTGGCATTGTGGCAAGGCTGGACATCTGAAAAAGGATTGTTGGAAGCGAAAGCAGGCTGATAAAGAGGGCTCTTCGACAGAAAAGAAGGAAGCCAATACCAGAGATACAGGTTCAGTTTCAGGTATGAGTGATGGGGTATTGTCTGTTAATGCTTCAAAACATGATCAACATTGGTTGTTAGATTCCAGGGCATCTAACCACATGTGTATACATAAAGATTGGTTTAAAACATATAGATCAATTGATGATGGTGTTGTGTACATGGGTAATGATGTAACATGTAATATTGTTGGGATTGGAAGCATACAACTACAAATGTTTTATGGCACAACAAAAATATTAACTGATGTGAGGCATGTACCAGATTTAAGGAAAAATTTGATTTCATTAGGAGCACTTGATTTAAATGGATATAAAACTGTAATTCAAGGTGGAGTTATGAAAATCTATAAAGGTATCTTACTAGTTATGAAGGCTAAGAAAGTAGGAAATCTATTTCAGTTAGAAGGTAGAACTGGGTCAGATCATGTGTCTGTATCTAAACATGACAGTAGTTCCATTCACTTATGGCATCAAAGATTGGGGCATATGAGTGAAAGAGGATTGAAAATTTTGGCTGATCGCAAGTTACTTCCTAATCTAAGATCTGACAAATTGGATTTCTGTAAACATTGTCTGTTTGGTAAACAAAGTAAACAAAAGTTTAAAACAGGCAAACATACTAGTACAGGTATACTTGATTATATCCATTCAGATGTGTGGTGTCCAGCTCCTACAGCCTCATTTGGTGGTTCGTCTTATTTTGTATCATTCATTGATGACTTTTCTCGGAAATTTTGGGTCTACATGTTGAAAAAGAAGTCTGATGTTTTTACAGTTTTCAAGCAGTTTAGAGCATTGGTAGAAAACAACACTAGTAGAACTATAAAATGTTTAAGAACTGACAATGGTGGTGAGTTTTCCTCCAAGGAGTTTGACAGCTATTGCAAGGATGCAGGGATCGAGAGACATAAGACCATGGTTTATACTCCTCGGCAGAATGGAGTTGTTGAATGCATGAACAAGACTCTTCTAGAGAGAGCAAGGTGTATGATGAGTAACGCGGGGTTGCCGAAGGAGTTGTGGATGGAAGCAATGGCAACTGCTTGTTATGTGTCGGATGACGTTTGATCCTTGTAGATCTCCGTAAGAATGTTTCTGGTGCTTCCAAAATGGGTTGTCTATCAACTGTAGGAATTTCTTCATGATCGCCATCTAAGACCTGTTCATGTCCTCCATCTGAACCCCGTTCATAATCTGATTCTGAAACATGTTCATGACTAGAAACTGAACTATGGTCATTATGAATATCATTAGAAATGCTGTCAAACTGAATATGCTGGAAATCAGATACATCATCCTGTTTCAATCTTCTATTTACATATAACTGTACAAGAGAGGATTCATTAAACCTTACATCTCTGTTGATGATGATTTTGCGGGTAGTAGGATCCCACAATCTAAATCCCTTTGTTCCATCACCATACCCAACAAAGACATACCTTTTCGATTTTGGATCTAATTTAGTTCGCTGATGTTTAGGCACTAGAGCATATGCATCACAACCAAACACTCTGAGTTTAGAATAGTGACAAATGGAAAGCAGCCATGAAGGAAGAAATGATGGCCTTGAGTAAAAACGGCACATGGGATCTGGTGGAGCTTCCGAAAGGTAGGAAAACTGTGGGATGCAAGTGGGTGTTCAAGCTGAAACGGGGTGTGAATGATACGGAAGACAGGTACAAAGCTCGGCTGGTTGAAAAAGGGTTTTCTCAGAAAGCTGGCATAGACTTTCATGAGATTTTTTCACCAGTGGTTAAAATTGTTTCAATTAGAATTGTGTTAGCATTAGTGGCTTTGTTTGATTTGGAGTTGCAGCAGTTAGATGTTAAAACTGCATTTCTACATGGTGATTTGGATGAGGAAATATATATGGAACAACCGGAAGGGGTTGTTCAGCATCGCACGCAATGCGAAATTTGTCTGCAGGCTCAAGAATTCATTATATGGCCTGACGCAGTCGCCTTGGCAGTGGTATAAGAAGTTTGATTCTTTCATGTTGAGTCAGAAATATGTTAGAAGTGAATATGATCATTGTGTTTATTTCAAACAGTTGAATAATGGCATGTTCATTATCTTAGTGTTATATGTTGATGATATGCTTTTATCAAGCAAAAGCATTGAAGAAATCAACAGGTTGAAGACTCAGATGGCAAGGACGTTTGATATGAAAGATCTAGGAGCCGCAAGACAGATTTTGGGCATGGATATTTTCAGAGACAGTGGCAATGGTAAGCTATGGCTATCACAACAGAAGTATGTTGAGAAAATACTTTTGAGGTTTGGTATGAACAATGTGAAGCCTGTGTCGATCCCTTTAGCTTCCCATTTTTAAGCTTTCTTCGAGTTTATGTCCTAATACAGATGAAGAAAAGGATTATATGTCTTGAATTCCATATGCCAATGTAGTAGGATGTTTGATGTATGCGATGGTATGTACGCGACCAGATATTTCTCATGCAGTTGGGGTTGTCAGCAGGTACATGGCAAATTCGGGTAAAGAACACTGGTCAGCAGGGAAATGGGTGCTTCGGTATTTGAGAGGCACAAGTAGTTATTGTATTTCTTACAATAAGAGTAGTGAATATGTTTGCGGATATGTTGATTCCGATTTTGCAGGTGATTTGGATAAGAGAAGGTCAACTTCAGGGTACGTCTTTACTCTTGCAGGTGGAGCTATCAGCTGGATGTCAAAGCTACAGAAAATTGTTGCTTTGTCCACTACTGAAGCAGAATACATTGTTGCTTCTCATGCTTGCAAAGAGGCGGTTTGGTTGAAAGGTTTGCTTGGTGAGTTTGGTAGGTTACAGGATAACATCAGGTTACTTTGTGACAGTCAAAGTGCAATACATTTGGCTAAGAATCCGGCCTATCATAGTAAGTCGAAGCATATTCCAATCAAATATCATTTTGTAAGACAGGTTATCACTGAAAGGGGCGTTTCTCTTGAAAAGGTGCATACAAAGGAGAACTGTGCAGACATGTTCACGAACCCAGTTTTTGTTGGAGAAGCTACGCTTGTGTTTGGCTTCTCTTGGCTTGCAGAAAAGATAAAATAATAATAACAGGGCATCAGGCGAATTGTTGTCAAGGTGGAGATTGTTGAGATTTTCTGTTTAAACTAAAATAGGCAGAAATCTCTGTAAGTGACAACAATAGGAAATCTGTTGCTGGATTATCTCCAGGTTGTTAGGAGCAAATTAATGCATCCTAAATTTGATGTGAGAGCAGTTAGATTCTCTCTACTATAAAATAGGTTGTCATACGGATAGCTGGGTGAGAGTTTCATTGATGTAATCTCCAAATTTTGATTAATATATTCCTGATGCCTATGTTTGGTGGACGTAGCACAGATTGGTTGGGTGAACCACGTTAATTATTGTGTTTATGTGCCTGTAAATTACTGTGTGTTTAATTAGTTTGTTGTGCATGAATTCCAGCATGCATGAGAAGATCAGGTCTTTGCACATGTAAGAAATATTACAAAGATGGAAAACCGAAGAAAACTCAGGTACATAGAGAGTAACCACAGAGGCGAGGGCGGAGCTACTAGTATCATTTCCAGTCGCAGTAAAAGCAAGGGCAATTGACCTCCTTTACCCGGAACCAATTGACCCTCCAGCATATCTACGGTCGGGATAGAGTATGCTAGAGTGGTTGCTATAGTAGGTCAAATGGACAACCTGCGGGTTATCAAACGTTGAGGGATGCTGGGTCTTCATCTGCGATTGGAGCGCTTCGACGTCTTTAGGTAATAATATGTAAGTCACAGATAATATGTTGTGCGCCAGAAGACCTCAAACGCCTACCTAACAGAAGCCACGCTACTCTCCATAGCTACTCCCCCTAGAGCGAGCCCACACGATGCTGCCACTATGAGATGGGGACTTAAAATTAGATGTACAATCGGTGAATCAAACTCAGATCAATACATATATCGTCTTCAGAAAAAATCCATTTTTTGAATAAAAAGCCGTGCAATGTTCGACTGGAGATGTCAAGTAGGACACTAGCTGGAAATTCATAGGAAAAAAAAGCATTTGGCACAGGAGTTCAACGTAAAAGTATTTTTCAATGTGTGTGAAATTACAGGTTTGTGATATATTACCATATTTTTTATAAATATATTAGATTGCGATATATTAAAATATTTTTTTTGTGTATGAAATTACGAGATTGTGATATATTAAACTATTTTTTTATAGATATATTAGATTGTGATATATTAAAATGTTTCTTGTAAATATATATTTATTATTGGCAAAATTTAAAAATAAATAAATTTTTCCACAAAATTTTAACAAAATTTAAGATTACTTTATTTTATGATTATTAATTTTTTAAATATTTTTATAATATAAAATCTAATTTGAAAACGGAAGTTCTTTACAATGAAGTGATAAAATAAAAATGTAATAAGTTTTATTTTATTCGGTGGATTTAAAATAAAAATGTACTAAGTTTTATTTTATTGAGTGGATTTTCACCTATCAAAGGTAGGATTTCATTCTAAGTGTTCATGGAGTGCTAACAATGTTTTTAATTTTTTGGTGGTTGTTTCTAGTCTAGAAGTATAGGTAGTATGTTTAACTCGGAGTAATAGGAGTATAGGTAGTATGTCCTTGGAGTAGTACAAGTATAGGTAGTATGTCTAACTCTGAGTAGTGGAGTAGTAGGAGTATAGGTAGCATGTCGAACTTGGAGTAGTTGAGTGTTTAACTTAGAGTTGATAGTTAGTATTTCTAGAAGTTGTTATATCATATAGAATCAAATTCAATTTCAATGTATATGAAGTAATGGAGGGTCTTAACACTTTAGTGGTGGTTTCCCTTGCAAAAACTCATACTTATGTAGCTTCGTAGCACATGCATATCAAATTGAGGATTTGAGGTAGATTTGGCTCATTATATCAAATTGAGGATTTAGGTAGACTTGGCTCATTATAATGGTAGAATGACAATTAAGATTTACAAATACAATTGTGAATGAAAAGCTAAAATGAATTTTGCAGAACCAAAAATGTAAATCTATTAATAATTGTTTCCTATCTATATACACAAATAGAAAAACTAGATAAAGTTCAATACTCTCTATGACTAAGATAAAATGATGAATTTCTTTCAATCTGGATCTGTCCAAATTTTGAAAACTTCCCAATACAATACTTCATGTAATCTACTCAATTTTCAATAGAAAATCATATATATATATATATATATAGATAACTAAAATTTAGAATTATTCCATAATTATTTATTACAAATGCATAGAAATTAAATTGCACACCTAAATTACAACTTTTAAGTTAACATCAAACAAAAAGCTCCATTGAACAAAGGCTCTTAATGTACATGTATTCTTTAAAGTTCAAGTTTTTAAATGCATTATTATTTTATTAAGAACTAAGTTAATAAGATATTACATTTTTCAAACATATAGTTATATTGCTATAAGAACAACTTTTAAAAATTTTACTTTGATATTTGTGAAATTAATTACCATGTAAAAGTGGAAAGATGAAGTTAAGCATTTAAAACGGTTCATTTTTGCTTTTAACTTTTCATATTTATCTCTATTTCCATTTATTTTTTTTTGCAACTTTTAAAAACCTTCAATATTTGTGAAATTATTCACCATGTAAAGGTTGATGGATGAAAGTAAGCATTTAAAATTTTCCATATTTGCTTTTAACTTTTTCATTTATCTTTTTCTTTCCATTTTGCTTTTGACTTTTCATTTGTCCCCATCAATCGTGTTTGGAATCCAATCTTCGATATGAATTTAAAGGAGGATTCTTGCATCCAGTGGGTAACCAATAAGCATGCAGTGAGGAATAGATTGCGTTGTCGCCATAGTCACAACAAAATATAAATAACTGGACAAATTTCCTTTTCAAACTCACTCGAAAGACAGTATTAACCCTTGACACCGTGATGGATTGCAAGCAGGAGTTGAATGAATCTCGAAGGTGTGTACTTCACCTCTCTAGCTATCAAGCTATCCGTGAATGACTCTGGATATGTTGCTTTTAATATTAGTATTGTTTTTGCCTTGATAAGCATCCTCAACGCTTTGATTTCTGTGAAATTTCAAGATGTTGAAGCTCATAAAATTTATGAACCTATAAAATTACGCTGGCATGAAGGAATCTGTGAAAGTTGGGATGAGAACTTACTAAAAATTCAATTTAATACCTTAGATTAATAACTATCATTGATCTATGCCTTCTCTAATGGGTTTTTCATTTTCCCTTTTTTTTGCTTTCTCTGGAAGCCATTAACGAGGGGCTTTTCTTATGAATTTTTATCCTGTATTTCAGTAT
Source organism: Pinus taeda (assembly GCA_000404065.3). NCBI lineage: Eukaryota > Viridiplantae > Streptophyta > Pinopsida > Pinales > Pinaceae > Pinus > Pinus taeda. Next base: position 51,254 of record APFE030861555.1, read on the forward strand.
ATAGTTTTTGCTTTCGCTGGTGCATATATATTTATATAAAGAGAGAGATTATGCAAGCATGAAAAGATCTAAAGTCTAACAGCCCATGCTTTGAACATAATAGAGTTATACACATGGAATCTCTTGATTTTCTTTTTTGTAGTCTTAGTCTATGTTGATGACCTCTGCTTATATTATAAATTTTATGAATAATGCAATCTGATTAGAAATGTCCGTCTTGTTCACTGCATTGCTTATTCCTATTTATGATGTTTTAAGGAAAAAAATAAGTTGCTAGCTTCCGCCTGAGCTATGAAAAACATTTGCAGTGCTTTGTTCTCACAGGAGACCATAATCTGCGTATCATAACCTGTGTTCGCTATCAATTTTCTTTTTCTTCATTTACATTAGCTCTCATCTTTTGCCACAGACAGACATTGAAAAAATGTCCTCTGTTGATCTCGTCATCTAAATTGCTTTTATATAGTTTTGTGGTACAAGTTAATTATTGAGTGTATATATGAGGGTTATCAGAAGCTCTCGCTGAATCTTTTGAGATTTTGGGCTGCTCCGGCTGGGTGGCATTAGCGTTGAATTTAATTTGATTGTTCATTCCGTAAATATTTTGGAATTAGAAGGCTGGTTTTTGTTTTTCCCATTTTAAAATATTTTAAAAATGTTTAATCCAGATAATGTTAGAATAATGTTGAAATGGTTAGTCCAAATAGAGTTGATGAGTTGTGTTCTTGTAGTAAGTGTTTGAGTCTATCTTTTATGAGTGGTGTCCTTGTAGTTTGTTTTATGATTTGGTGATTGGATCTAGATTGTCCTAGAAGTTCTCTATGTGTGCCTATATAATGTACTAGTTGTCCAAGCAGTTTGATCAATGAGAAATGTTCTTATTCTAGTGCATCTCTCTGATTTTTCTAATATGATACGAGAGTTAGAGAGGTGATTTTCTAATATGATACACTTGGATCTATTTCATAAGAAAGAAAAGTGATGTTTTTGAGTACTTTAAGGAATTCAAAAACATGATGAAAAAACAAAATGGGAAATATATCAAAATTCTCAGAGTACAAATCAAGAGCATTCAATCAATATTGTAAAAGTTATGGGAATGTACAACAATTTACAGTGTTTGATACAGCTAAGCAAAATGGAGTTGTTGAGATGAAAAATAGAACACTAGTGTTATGTGCACTGAGCATGCTTCAAGGTAAAAATATCTCTAATGGCTTTTGGGGTGAAGCTATTAATACTGTTATTTATTTGAAAAATAGGAGTTCAACCAAAATTTTAGATCTAAAAACACCTTTTGAAGCATTTTATGGATATAAACCAAAAATGAATCATTTAAGAGTTTTTGGATGCAAGACATTTTCTCATGTTCCAAAAGATGAAAGAAGAAAATTGATGCAAAATCAATTAAGTGCACATTCATTGATTATTCTCATGATCAGAAGGCATACAAGTTGTTTGATCCTAGCTCACATAGATTGCTTGCATGTAGACATGTGGTGTTTCATGAAAATGCAGATAAAGGCGATAAAATGAATTTCATAGGTGTATGACATGATAATGATAACTATGTCAAAATTGAAGTTTTGAATAGGAAAATGAACAAGTACAACAAGAGGTACTGGAACAGGTACAAGAACAAGTACAGGTTCAAGAGCAAGAAGCATCTAGCAATCATGACACTCCAAGAAGAGAACAAGAGACTCCACAAAGCAGAAAGAAGGACGAAAGCAAAGGATGAAAGCAATAAAACTCTGAGGAGGACATCACATCAAATTCAGTTACCTATAAGGTATAGAGATTATGCATTGATGTCTCATGAAATGCATGTTGTAGAAGAAGCTAAAGAATATAAAAAATGGAGAGATGCAATGGATGAGGAATACAACTCTATAATGAAGAATGAAACATGGGAATTAACAGGATTTCCAATAGGTTCCCATAGGATGCAAATGGTTATACAAACCTAAGTTTAATGTTGATGGCAATATTGATAAGTATAAAGCTAGATTGGTTGCAAAATGTTATTCACAAAAAGAAGGCATTGATTATGAAGATACTTTTGCACTTGTAGCTAAATTGAATACAATTACAATCATGATTGCATTAGCTACCAAAACAGAATTGGAAAATGCATCACTTAGATGTTAAATCTGCTTTCTTGAATAGTGAATTAAAAGAAGAAATTTATTTGGTTCAGCTTGAAGAGTTTGTAATACAGGGACATGAGCATCTTGTTTATAGGTTAAAGAAAGCTTTGTATGGTTTAAAACAAGCACCAAGATCTTGGTATGTGAAAATTGATTCATTCTTTTATGAAAAAGGTTTTGTGAGAAACAAAAGTGATCATAACTTGTACATCAAGAAAGATGAAGATGAGAATATTGCCTATATATCTTTAGATGTTGATGATCTTATTATAACAGACAGTGCATTTAGGTTGATTGGAAAAATTAAAATCCAGTTGTCACAGGTATTTGAAATGAACGATCTTGGTGAATTGCATTATTTTTTAGGTCTTGAAATTTGGAAGGAATCTAGTTAGAAAATCATCGCAAAGCGAATATGTGAAGAAAATCCTTAAAAGATTCCATATGTTTGAATGCAAACCACTGTCTACTCCTTTGGAATAGAATGCCAAGTTGTACAATGATGATGGATCTAAAGAAGTGAATGGAACTTTGTATCGTCAATTGGTGGGAAGTTTGAACTACCTCATTATTACCAGGCTAGATATAGCATATTCTGTGAGCATCCTTAGTTAGTTTATGGTTAAGCCTTGTGAAAGAAATTGGAAAGAAGCAAATAAAGTCCTTCGATATCTGAAGGGAATACTTTACTTTGGTATTTTATATATTGATGAAAATGATGTTGAGTTGGCAGGTTTTTCTGATTCTGATTTGGTTGGAAATCCTTATGATAGAAGACCAACCTCCGAATATGCATTCAATTTAGGATAAGAGATTATATCATGGACCAATTGTTTCTTTGTCAGCCACAAAACTTGAATACAAAGCCTTGACCCTTGCAACTTATGAAGCTATTTGGTTAAGGAGGATTCTTGAAGATGGTGGAGAAAAACTTAGAGGACCAATAAGCATCAAATGTGACAACTAGATTTCCATAAAACTAGAAAATGATCCAAGTTATCATGCGAGAACTAAACATATTGAAGTCCAACATAATTTTGTAAGGGAAAAGATACAATAAAATGAGATTCATTTAGTCTATTGTAATACAAGTGAGAATGTAGTTGACATCTTTACCAAGCCTCTTGCAAAGATGAACTTTGAAATGTGTAGACAATAGCTAGGCATCATTGAAAATCCATTTCTCCATTAAGGAGGGATGTTGGAATAATGTTGAAATGGTGAGTCCAGATAGAGTTGATGAGTTGTGTTCTCGTAGTCAGTATTTGAATCTATCTCTCATGAGTTGTATCTTCATAGTTTGTGTTGTGAGTTGGTGGTCCAAAGTATTTGGATCTAGATTGTCCTAGAAAATGTCTATGTGTGCCTATATAATGTACTGGTTGTCTAAGAAGTTTTATCAATGAGAAATGTTTTTGTTTTTGTTTTGTTTTTTTGTTTTTTTGTTTTTTATCAAGTGTAGGACCTTCTATTTATCTATAAAAATACATAATGTAGATAATACAAAGGAGCAGCACCAGCTCTGCGAAAATTCCATAAGCGGCTGGACTGGCAAAAATTCAAGCCAATCTCCATAGACTCTGAAAAACCCACACAAAACATCCAAAAAACATTCTGCCTGCAAGGCATTAATCTGGACAACCAAAGAACTGGATCCCTACTGTCCAAATTGTCGCGCATCAAAAGACCTACTGTGCACCACAACCGCTGAACCCACAAAACTGTAATGTGACCATATAAAGGCCCACAAAACTGCCAATGATGATGGGGCCCACTGCATCGAAGGCCCACAAAACTGCATCATGTGACCATCTGAAGGCCTACATAACTGCAACAATCACCAATCTAAACCTTTGAATATCTGAATAACCCGAAGACCAACCGATACAACCATCAAAGATTCAACGGTTATAAATTATTTCAGGCTAACATCTGGTCTATACTTTAACTCGTTAAGTGGATCCGAAAGGAAGCATAGGCCACCTTTCTAACCTATTTCGGGTCCGAAAGTAGAAATAACTATCATGCATCTATTCTGCCCGAAATCCACAGGATGAAGGGGATCAAAAGAGGTCTCGTCAACTAGCCCGCTTAATAACATCCCTAGTAGATCTGAAGAATAAACAAGCCTCCACCCTAAATTTTTTGGGGTTCAGATGGAGAAATAATGAACATGCAACTAATCACCCGAAATCCAAAGGATGAAGGCAATCTCAGCAACTAGCACCCTTTTTACCTAGTCATACAGACCTGAAATGAAACCTATGCCACCTCTTTGAATGATTTCAAGTCTGAATGAAGGAATAACAGTCGTACATCTAAACTACCAGAAATACCTGGGAAGAAGGATATCCAAAGAGGACTTGTCGACTGGCTTATTCTTTACCCTCCCTGACGGGCCAGAAGATTAAATAATCCACCACACTTTAATGTTTCGGGTCTGAATGGAGAAATATTGAACATGAAGATTACCGCCCGAAATCCATAGGATGAAGGTGATCTCGGTTACTTTCCCACTCTTTACCATTCCAACCAAACCCGAAGAATTGACCTACGAGCCATTTCCTACCCGAAATCCATAGGATAATGGATTTCAAGGAAAACTTTGGTCAATTATCTACATCCTTCCTACCTTCTTGCCCGCTATTTACAACATGCTACTAACCTATGATTGTTCCACTTTCTTTAGTTTCCACTAGTCTTCTCATGCTTTGGAAGTACTCCCTGTCTTTGGTAGCCTGTCTATGATAGTCTTTGCGCAGTTTTCATGGGGGAGTAAGAATCCAGTCATATCTTTTATTACTTTTTGAACAAAGTACTCCTTCATTTGCCAACCTATTCGCTAAACTGTTGGTTGTTCTGTACACATGCACAAAATTGAGGGTTCTCAAGGCTCTTAGGTGGGATTGTATGTGTTGATAGCCTGCAATAACCGCCATTGTTTCGACACTCTTTCTGGTGTTGTGCCATTGCATATTTTCTTGACCGAATTAATTATCAATTCAGCGTCAGCTTCAATGATGGTGTTCTGCAAATCTGATTCCATCAAGATTTCTAGGCATTGCTCTAGGGCCATGAGTTCTGCCATATTGTTAGTGGCCTTCCCCAAATGACTATGAAAGATGACTTTTATGTAACCCTTCTCATCTCTTAGGACTTCGACATAACGAGCCACCCCAGGGTTTCCTTTAGAGGCACCATCTATATTGAATTTCAAAAAGCCATAACGGGGAGGTTGCCAGAAATCCTTATCTGTTGTTATATGCCTTACCATCTTTCTTATTCCCTGTGCGAAAGCTACCTATAGAGCCAAATGTAATAGTGTTTGAGCATCCTGGTTTTGAGGTGGGTTCTCGGGGGTTTCTTTAGTAGGGTGCCTATAGTCTCTTGGAGTTTTCTAATGATATGAGCTATGATGCTCTGGGATGAGCCAATGCTATTCTTGAAAATCCTTTTATTGTGTTCTTTCCAGACATCCTATATTAGAAATCATGGAACCAAATACCAAGCTTTATTGACTATTTGATTTTCAGAGAAGCTTTTTCTCCAATTCTTCAAAGTACCAGTGACGCTGAAATTGTCCCTATCTATTTGTTTGAATATTGAAGCCACCCAATTCCACAAGGTTGAGGTGAACGGGAATAGGTTGAGTAGGTGTTCCATGGTCTCTTCTTGTAATTCACATAACTTGCACCTAGATGGACCTGCTACACCTCTTTTTCGAAGGTTTTCCCACGTTATAATTTTATTATGTTGCACCAACCACATGACCAATTTGATTTTCATCCAGTGTGGGCTTTGCCATAGATCCCTCCATACCTTATCAAGGTTTGTAAAGTAAATTTGTAGGGCTATTCTCTTGGCTTCTTTGATATTGTAGTTTCCTTTGTTATTTCTTCCTTTTCTCAGTTGGTCTGACGATGTTGATGTCAAAATCTTTCTCTATTCCAAGATCACTGCAAGAGCTTCTGCTTGGGCCTTCAAAGGGGTTCCTTCACTATATACCAGGTCCTTCCATATTCTCCATTTGCCCTTTTTCCTAGACTAATCCCAGAAGTCACTTACCCTGAGTAAACCTTTATTGTCAGTGTCATTGCTGAGATTGGCAAGTTCCTCCCTTACTAGTTTAGGTTCCTATTGCTAGTTGTCCTCCTAGAACTAAGCTAGGTTTCCATCTCTGATCTCCTATAAACTATGTTTATGAACAATATCTCTATTCTCCCATGCTTTTTTCCAAATGTGGGAGCCTTTGATGAGCCCAGACATTTGAATGTGGTCCCTTTCTTGCCAATTATTTTCATACTTCTATTTCCAAATATTTTCCCAAGGGGTAATCGATTCCTTTAGCCATCTCCACCATAGTTTAGGCCCCAAAACTTTACTTAGGGTTTCAGGGTCATGAATCCCCAAACCTCCATGTGTCTTGGGTTTACAGATCTTATCCCATGCTACCAAAGCACATTTATTTTTATATTCCCCTTTGCCCCATAGAAAGTCTCGTTGGATATTCCTTATGTGTTGCACAACTCTTTTAGGAGTAGGAAGGATTGAGAACATGAAGATGGGAATAATTTGTAGGATAGATTTTGTTAGCACTAGCTGTCCTACTAAATTCAAAGACCTTCTTCTCCAATTCTGGACTTTTTCCTGGAGTTTATTAGTGATTGGCTCCCAAACTGCCTTATGCAAGGGTTTTTCCATTAGAGGTATTCCCAGATATTTGGAGGGTAGTTGTTCTCTTTGAAAGCCAAGAATTTTGATGAGTTTTGTGTGAATAACAATGTCAGTATTAAAAAAGAAAATCTTAGATTTGGTAAGGCTTACCTGTGTACTAGCAACCATAGCAAAGTCGTTTAGGATTTGCTTGAAAGTTTTAGCTTCCTTGACCTTGGGTGTACCCTGTAGCATAGTGTCATCCACAAATTATTGATGATTCAAGGCATTTCTATTCCAGGTGAGTTTGAGACCCAAGATTTTTCCTTCTTCTTTGGCTAATTTGATCGTATTGCCTAAGCCTTCCATCATGAGGATAAGGAGGAAGGGGGGAGTGTATGTCCTTGTCTTAGGCCTCTCGAAGGCCCAAAGGTTCTTGAAGGTGATCCCTTAAGCAAGATTGAAAAACTAGGTGTGGTGATAAGGGTCATTACCCATCTTATCCAGTTATGGTCAAAGCCATAAGCTTTTAGTACTTCCTTGATGTAAGCCTAACTTAGCTTATCATAAGCTTTTTCTAGGTCAAGTTGCATGATCATACCTGCTTGCTTATTGCTCTTAAGAGAGTGTACCACCTCATGAGATTGAATGATGTTATTTAGAATCTGTCTTCCTTCCACATATCTAGTTTGCTTCTCAGACACAAGAGTTGGAATAAGAGGCTTGAGCCTCTTTTCAATTACTTTGGATATAATTTTGTACTCTATAAATTTTGAAGCTATGGGTCTAAATCTATCTGCTCTCATGACTCTTTCCTGCTTTGGAATCAAAGTTATGAAAGAGGCATTAAAAGCCCTGAAAACAATTTTATTTTTCCTTGAGTCCTCCACCACATCAAGGATATCTTGTTTGACTATTTCCCAACATGCTTTGAATAAGTCTACATTGAACCCATCTGGGCTTGGAGCTTTCCCATTTTGCATCTCTTTGATAATGTCGCTAACCTCCTCTTCAGTCACTGCCCTATTAACATTATGATTGTCCCCTCTAGTTACAAGCATGGGAATGTGCTTGGTGAAGTTCTTAATTAATTGTGATCTGTCTATGGGAGGTTCCTCAGCTATGGTTTGGAAATGTTGTACTAGGGCAGATTCTATTTCTTTGTGAAAGCTAAGCTATTTTCCATGAGTATCTCTGAGTATTGAAATCCTATTATGAGACCTGTGATCCATGGTTGACTTGTGAAAAAAATTTGTGTTTCTTTCTCCTTCTTTTACTCATTGCACTCTTGATTTCTATCTCTAGAGGATCTCCTCTTGCTTGCGTTTTTCATCCCATTCTTGTTGAAGAGATTCATCATGTACTTTCCTTTCCACGATAAAGCCATTTGAGATGAGGACCTGGTTAATTCCTTGAAGTTTCTTTTCAACTACTTTTTTGTCTTTGAAGATATTCCCAAACTCATTTCTATTCCAATCTTCGAGCCTGAGTTTGATGTGTTTTAGTCTCTGATGCAGAAGGAAAATGTTAGTTCCCTGAACATGCATATCTTCTACCAACAATTTACTTATATTGTTGATGAAGTCAGGGTGGGTGAGCCAAATGTTTTGAAACCTGAATGGTTTGTTTCTCAGAGTGCCTATAGCAGAAGCTTCAAGTTGGATAGGCGAGTCATTTGAGCCTCCAAAAGGGAGGATTAACGCAGACAATTCAAGGCCTATGAGAATGAGGTCCTCAAATATTATGAATCTATTTAGTTTAGAGGAAACTTGAGAAGCCCCTCCCTACTTATTATTCTAGGCGAAGGTACCATTTCTGGACTCCATATCTACTAGCCTCATGTTGTTTAGAAAATTCTAAAAGGCTATGGAGTCTCTACCTAGTATTCTGTTCCCACCTTTTTTCTGTAAGAGATTTAATCAAATTAAAGTCTCCTCCCAGAATCCAGCGCATAACAAGGTATCTTTCTCTTAGCTCCTCTAGTGAGATAAGAAGCCTGAGTTTGTCTTCAAGTTTTTGAGGACCATAGACATTTGTGATCAAATATACTTCCTTATCACCTAAAGGTTGGATCACCATCGATAGGTAATTCCTGGATGCTTCAACATCTAGGATTCCATGTTTCTAGGGGTTCCAAAGTGTGAGAATCCCTCCTACTATGTTTTCTTCTTTAACTTCTAGATATTCATACTTGATAAGCCATTTGCTATGTATCTCTCTTATTTTACCTATTGAACATTTTGTTTCCTAGATAAACGCCATATCTAATTTTTCTTCTTTTATTATGTTGCCAAGATTTCTCTATTTCCTTTTACTTCCTAGACCCCCAATATTCTAGGTTATAAGATTCATTAAGAAAGATTTGTAAATGAGTAACTAGTGAGATCCTTCTTCTTACCTGAGTTGATTATGAGTTTCCCACATTCTATTAGTAGCTCATTCTATCTTTTTCTTCCTCTTTTCCTTCGTGGGTTCTTGGGAGTGTGTCCTGATGTTGCCTCCATCGTTTTTACTCCTCTGTTTTCCTGGCTATCATGGTTTCTTTTGATTCTAGAACCCTTTGCTTGAGATGTCCAAAGGAAGAGTTGTTGTACTCTGTCAAACTCCTCTTGTGGTAGAGACTCAAACCCTTTGGTGGTTCCTTGCTCCAGGAACATTTCTAGATCGAAATTCTCCCTTTCAAGAATTTCCTGCAGGTTGTCGTCTTCCTTTCAAACCTCACTTAGGTTCATCTCATGGTCCCTATCAAGTTCCATAGTGCTTGGCTAATCCTTGTTTAGTTTGTTGTTTACAGTAACATCCTCCATTCTATCATCTTTCTTCCTTCTCTGTTGGACTATCCTCCAATACTTGGTTCATCCCATTATTCCCATCTTCTTCTTCTAATATCTTGAATCTGTTATGACCTGGTTGCTTCTCCTCATTGATTTTCTTCTCGTTCTTTTTCCCTCCTTTCCCTTTGCCTCCCACCTTGATAAAGCCTTCGGTATCTTTGCTTGTGTTGGTTTTGATATTACTCTCCATTTTATTTAATGGGCAGTCTTTGAAGAGGTGCCCGTGTTCATGACATCTGCGACATATGAATGTGACATGTTCATATTCCACCACTAGCACCCATTCTTCAACATATACTTCTAGAATGATTTTGTCTGAAAGTGCTCCAGATAGGTCCATTTTTGCGCATATTCGGGCAAAGGAGGTATATTTTCCTCACAGAATCGCATTTGATATTTTAAAAAAATGACCTAGTTTATTGCCTATGGCCTTTAAGGATTATAGCAACCAATAATCTAAAAGTAGGGAGTAGAGTCTTATCCATACTGGTACTAATGTGAATGTCTCATGCTCCGGGACAAAATTCATCACCCATGTTCGCATGTATAGGCTTGTTGCAGCATAAAAATATGGTCCTTCTTCGAACACTTTGTCTTTGTCTTCTAGGTTTCTGAACACTACTAAGAAGAAACCCTTGGACCCCAGGTGAAGATTTATTCCCCCCTTAGGTTTCCTCTGGTTCTTTATCCAAGCATGCAAGGCCTTCCCCATTGGCCATATCCCCATAAATTTGCATATTGCAGCATAAGTCGCCATGTGATCCCTGTGCACCTGCAGCGCTGGATCACTTAAAACAACTCGGGGTGTGATGGTAGACCTGGGTTTATAGAGGCCTATCATATTTTTGTGCTCAGTTCTGTGTCTTCCTCCTCTTGAACATTGTTGTCCTCTGACTTTGTCTAGGTTGTCTTCGTGCTCCCACGATTTGATATTTTTATGTTTTTCTCTATTGATACTCCCAGTTTTTGCCTCCAATGGTTTCTTGAAGTAGTTCAAAACTGCATGACTTTAAGAGGAAGTGGAACTCCCCTCTCCTCGCCCCTCCATGGTGACCATCTCTGAACCCTAACTTTATTTTTGCTTCCCCACAACGCAACTCTCCAGTTCCCCTAATATTTCAAGTTATAGTATTCTTCATTTTCATTTGTGATTCTTGTGCATCTCTCTTATTTTCTAATAGATAAAAATGGTTGCAAAGTTATTAGACTCTGTGTTATACTAAAATAATTGTGTTTTTGTTAATAAAAATGGTTGCAAAGTTGTTAAATTTTGTTGACACCTAATCCTCAAAATTGGGTGAATTTATGTAAATAGTTAAATTAGGAATGTGAATAGTCATCAGAATGTGAACTGAGTAGTCACACCCTTTTGTATATAACAATAGCCTACCTAATGAAACGTGTCGAATCAATTTTACTACCATTGGAGAGTTACTGCCTAGCCTAACATGGTAACACAGCCAGTTCTCAAAATAAGTTGTAACTCCCTTCATTTCTTGGCTACTATGGCCTGTACGCTGGTCTGAGCACTGTCCTCAATGCCTCTGTCCTCTGAAAGATTAATTTAGTGAATGATTACTCGGTCTAGAGCGGAAGGCAGAAGAACGCCTCTGTTGAATTGACATACCACTGGTAACATAACTATTTTTCATGCTGCCTGAAATACGTTTGCTGCTTTGATTATTTGTACAAATGACTGTCGTTGTTTCAAATGAATGACTATGGTATCAATGCGTTTCAAATGAATGACTGTGGTATCAATGCGTTTCAAATGAATGATTGTCATCTCAATGTGTATCAATGAATGACTGTGGTATCAAATGAATGAATGTGTATCAACGCTATAGAAGAATATGACGCCGCTTAAACTGTGAGAGACCAAGAGCTTGTGTAGCGTATTACTGAACTGGAATTTGCAGCACGGGCCTTCTACGGTCTGTTCCAAGAGACTTGTAATATTTTATACAACTCTGTCATATTTTATGAAAATTATGCAACCAATGTTTACAGGAACAGAACGGCGGATACAAGTTTGGAATGGTTGGGACAGCGCGTACAGGTATGATGAGTGATTTCGTGGGCAAAAAAATAGAGTGGAATCTCTTTCACAAAAATAAAAACACAGAGCTGATGTTTAAATAAGTTTGAATGTTGTTTTAAATAAGCGCAGTGGAAGTGTAACATTCCAATGTGTGAGAATGTGGGTGAATAGTATCAATGCGCAGTTTTTTTAAATCATTTGAATGGTATAGTTACAGCATGTTACCCTGCTGTGTTGTATAGTTAAAGCATTGAAGTGATATGTAATATATAAATATATTACATTATAAAACATTGAAGTGATATGTAATACATAATATTTGAATGAAATGCTGGATGCTTTTATCAAACATTGGAGGGATTTGAAGAAAATAAGTTTGGAGAAAATATAGTGCATAAAGTTGTAGCATAAGGAAGAGATTTGAAATCTTTTGAGAATTCCCTTTTGAGTACAATTTCACTGTATATTGGCAGAAGTATTTTTTCTATCAGGAGAAGTATTTTTTTTACAGAATGCATTCAATCATCTCTATGGTAGGAATAGTTCTCACTGGCAAGGAGAACTATCCTGAATGGTCCCGGATGATAAAACACACCCTCATCTTCAATGAGTTGTGAAAAGGAGTGTGTGTCGGAGAAGGAGACAATGACCCAGTACAGCCTACCTCAAACAAAGAGCTCGTCATTTGGGAAAACAAGAACAACAAAGCTTATGCATTAATCGCAGTATCTGTAAATGAAGAGGTGAGTCGCCATATTTCATCATATTCAACTGCTTTTGAAGCTTTACAAAAGCTGAAAGAACTCTATGACTCACATTCTTCACTTGAAGTCGTCTAACTCATGATTAAACTCTTCACTCTTGAACTGCAAAATAATGATCCTCTTGCTCTTGCATCTGATGTAAAGTCTATAATGCATGATATCAAATCCACTAAGGTTGTGCTGGATATCCCTCTTATTGCTTTTCTCAAGGCACTTTATCCTACTTACTCCAATTATCTTGAGTCTTTGCAAGCAAATGGAAATCTCAAAGGTATAACCTTTGACTCTCTTGTGAAAAAATTTGTTGAAAGAGAGAAAGCTTTTGGAAAGAAGAAAATCCCTAAGTCTTATGAAGAGACTGTGTGCCTTGCTCATAAAGAAAATCATCCTGCTCAAGATTCTACAGGAGGAAGAGGTGGACGAAGAGGAAGAGGAAGATATTTCAGAGGCAGGGGGGGAAGACATTCTCAAGGAGAAAAGGCAGATTTACACTGTATTCACTGCAAAAGAAATGGATCACATGATGCATCTACATCCAAGCTACCATGGGACAAAATTGAGCAGAAAAGAAACCAACAAAATGGTAAAACTGATGATAAAAGGTAAAGCACCTGAATCCACTTACTATGTTGAGGCACAATGTAACATTGGAGTAAATGAAGATTTGTTTAATGCTTCTCTTGCTTCCTGGAAAAATGATTGGTTGCTTGATTCAAGAACAACCTGTCACATGACTCATAGAAAATATTTTTTTGAAGATTTCACTAACAATGTTGATGGAGCAGTTTACTTTGCAAATCAGTCAAAAATCAAGCCATCAGGGCTTTGGCACAATCAAGCGTAAACTGCCTGGTCTTCTAGACTTTCTTCTGGATCATGTTCTATATCTCCCACAACTCAAGAGAGACTTGTTGTCCTTGGTCTACATCCGTCAGCAAGGTAACTCCATTCATATGTTTGATGGTAAGCTTGAGGTAAGAAAAGCATCTGACCACTGACTTGTCACGAGGGGAATAGAAGAAGAAAGGCTTCTTAAACTGCAAGGAACATCTACTCATGCACAACATTTCTCATACAATTCTCATCATGAATAAGGTACACTTCCATCAAGTTTATTATGGCATGCTAGATTTGGACATTTAAACTATGACAGTCTCCGCTTATTGAAGGAAAATGGTGTTGCTGGTTTCCCTACAATTCTTAGAAAACTTAAGCAATGTGATGCTTGCATTCTAGGAAAGCATAGCAAACAGTCTTTTCATGGTTCGTATTCAAGAGCACATAGGAAACTTGAACTCATTCATTCAGATTTATGTTGTCCAATGCCTGTTTCTTCTGCAAATAGAAATAAATATATCATGACGTTTATTGATGACTACACCAGAATGTGCTGGGTTTATTTATTGAAGAACAGGTCTGATGCTTTCCAAACATTCAAGAATTTTCATAAATGGATTGAAAATGATGCACAATCTCATATTGGGTCTATT
>APFE030861567.1:0-21430 GCA_000404065.3 Pinus taeda
ATTAATTAATTAATTAAATAGATAAACGAACTATTAAAAAACTAACCATTAACTTATTTTTACCTAATTTATCTTGGTTCTATAAATAAAGTAATAAATAATAATAAGAATAAGAATTATAAGAATAATAATAATATTAATTAATTCATGAAAATTTGACTTGGGCCTTAAGTAAAAAATTAGCCGTTTATCTTTTTAGCCGTTGAGTCTCTGCTCAAACTATTTAACTTGCTGGATTGGATCTGTTTCTTCAACTTGTCCTGACGATGAACCACACTAGTTGGTTCGAAATGTGTCGACAAAGGTCTTTCTATATGTGATTTACGCCGAAATTCTTCTTATAACTATGATGGATCACAGAAGCCTCAATTCTACAATTGATTCTCTGCACGGTAAAGCCATTGTATCTAAGGTTCACCATTTTGAACGGGCACGCTTGCAGGTCTCGAAGTTGAAGACAGATCTAGCCTTTTGGAAGAGATGCAGAGATTCCGTAGTTATCCCAGTCTTCGCCCAGATCAGCCATTGCCTCCACACTCCTTCTAACCATGGAGTGTTCGTAAAAGCCAGTCTCGCGCTTTTGAGATCTAAAATTAATAGGGTTAGGAGAGACCTTTGTCGTTTCTCTCAGGATCTTCTGGGTCTGCACTTGGAACTGTTGAACTTGATCTCTCCCTCCCTGTGGGCCAGAATAGATGCATGCTCTGCATTAAAATCGTTTCGTTTGCAGGAGATCAGGGGACAAAGGCAGGCTACGAAGTTTCAGATCCTAGCACAGAGATCTACGAAGGGTGAATCGGTGGATGGTATTTCCCTGAGCCGTATTTCTGCTTCTCAGAAATCGGACCTTAGTTCTTGGGTTTCGTCCATTCAGCAGCCGGTTTGCAGTTGCAAGCCTACCCCATCATCGGTTGGTACAATAGATATTTCAGGTGGTTCTCGCACAATTTTTCCCCAATTTCTCCTGAGTGATTTTTTAACCAGCAATCTAGCCAGTCCAGGCTCCCTCGCTCTGCGAATCAGGCTTCAATAGCAGTGGACGAGCTCGCTCCTGGGTTTATGGTGCCCTCGGGTGCTCGGTTTCAGTGTTTGAGCGGTGATGGGGCTGCTAGCCGGAGTGAAAATGCGGCCTCTACCTCTCTCGACTAGGAGGTGTTTCAGTATTGCGCGACTACCCGGAGGATTGGCGCTGTTGACAGAAGCATGGGTTCTTTTTGTCATTCGCGTGTTAGTAATGGAGTGATTGTCTGGAGAAAATGTGGTGTTGCTGATAGGAATGTTGGTTCTTTCCAGCGTTCGCATGATCATGGGGACGTGGCTGTCCGGAGGGATGGTTCGGTCTCGCCCTCACTCAAAGAATGTCTGCTTCGAAACTCGATTGGCCAGATCAGTGGTGATGCTGTCTCACCGTTGAACGAGAATGTGGCTGGCAAGAGTGGTGTTTCGATCACAGCATCAGAGGATCAAGGTCGGTTTTTATCCACCATATGTGGGAGACGGACTATCTGCGTTGACGGTCAGGGGGCACTTGGAATTAAGAGCGGTGGCAGGTTTGATAGTTTAGGTGAGATTATTAGTAATGATCCCTATTTTATCAACCATGATCTTCAGGATTGCGTCTTTGATCTAAGCCGTAATAATAATATGCTTAAATGGAATAGATGGTCGGAGAAGAATAGTAATTTTAATAATAAGAACAATAGTAATACTGATTTATATAATGGTAATGAGAATTTATATAATAATGAGGGGGGTTATATTATTAACAACATTAATGATAATAGGAATAAGGTCATTAATAGTAATAATAATCTATATAATAATAATAATAAAAATATTAATATAAATATTAATTTTAATAAAGACATTAATATTGATGATATTCTATATAATAAGAAAACAATAATAATGATTTATATGATAATAATAATAAGTACAATAATATTAATAGCATCAACAACAGTAATAATGAGGACATTAATAGTGATAACAATAATAATGAGAGTATTAATAATTATAATAAGGACATTCATATTAATAATAATCTGTACAACAGTAAGAACATTAATAATAATTTATATGATAATAATAATAATATTAATAACGTCAATGAAAATTTTAGTAAGGACATTAATAATAATAAGAATGAGAGTATTAATATTAATAATATTAACAAGGAGGACATTAATAATCTGCAAAATATAAGAGTAACAATAGTATTAGTATTAGTAATAGTGATCTTTATAATAATATGGAGGAGAATAATGGTTCTAATTATGATAATAACTTGGGTGGTACTAATATTGATATTTTAGGCGAGGATGGCAAGGATTTTCCTGTCAATTGCAATGATTTTGAGAACCTCAGCAAGGATGTTTTTCTTCCCTCTTCTTCCCGAAATAATAGGGTTGTTAACCTTTCGAGCTTTTCTTTCTCCCCGTCCATTTTTAGTCTTTTAAGCAAGGGCTTAAACTTTTCCCTTGCCCCTAGAAAAATCCCGGTGGTTGACATTATTTGTGATGTGGAATACGGGATCCGAGATCTTCCGGATAATATCAAGGACACTATTAGGTAGGATTTTGCTGTGGTCCTTAGGAAGGCTAAGCCCCCGCAAAGGAACCTCAGCAAGGAGGAATTCTATGCCCTAAAGTCCTTAAATCAGAATGAAAATATTGTCGTTCTAAAAGCCGACAAAGGAGGGGCTACGGTCATCCTTAACAAAGATGATTACCGTAAGAAGATGTTAGATCATCTTCACAATAGTGGCAGTTATAAGAAACTACCCAAGAACCCTCTGAAGAAGATCTCTAGGACAGTGGCTCTCGCCATCAAGTCTAGTAGCTCGGTGGGCTCTCTGTGCCACAAGCTCATTGAGAGCAATCCCATCACTCCTAGGATCTATGGGTTGCCTAAGATTCACAAGGAAGGAGCCCCTCTGAGGCCTATCATCAACACCATTGGTGGTCCGACTACCTTCTAGCTAAGTTTCTTGCCCTTAAACTTAAGCCCCTGGTTGGCCGCACTGAGTCCTTCATGAAGGACTCGGCATCCTTCGTCATGGAGCTCAAGGACATTAAGCTTAGCCCTGAGGACATTCTTGTCAGCTTTGATGTGGTCTCCCTGTATACTTGCATCCCTATAAAGGAGGCCTTGGAAGTGATCTATCGCCTCATAGATCCCAATACCGCTCATCTGGTTAAGATTTGTCTCACTTCCACTTTCTTCTGTTTCGAGGGTGAGTTCTTTGAACAGACCTGTGGTGTTGCCATGGGTTCCCCCCTCTCCTCGATTGTTGCGAATCTCTTTATGGAAGATTTCGAAGCCAAAGCTCTAGCCTCTGCTCGTCTCCTTCCCAAGCTTTGGAAAAGGTATGTAGATGACACTAATGTCATCTGGTCCCATGGCCTAAAGGAGCTGGATCGTTTCTTTAATCACCTCAACGGTCAGTCCTCTGCCATTAAGTTCACCATGGAAAAAGAGGTCAATGGTTGCCTCCCTTTCTTGGATATACTTATTTCTAGGAATAAGGACGGCTCTCTCTCCCACTCGGTATTCCGTAAGAAAACGCATACTTAGCAGTACCTTCATGCCGATTCCCATCATTTCCCGGCTCAGAAAATGGGTGTTCTTAACACCCTCGCTACTCGTGCCCTTAGGATTTCGGATAATGAGAGCTTGGATAAGGAGAGGTCCCATCTCCTTGATGTCTTTGTGGAGAATGGATATAGTAGGCGCCTTGTTCAGAAGACTTTCCTTAAAGCCTCAAGAAATGCGTTAATTAAGAAAGAACCTAAGGAGCGTAGACCAGGTGTCCATCTTCCCTATGTGCAAGGAACCACGGACAAGATTGCTCGGATCCTTAGGAGGTTTGATATTCCCTCAACCTTCAGGCCCCTTAGCACCATTCGTAATTCCCTCAGGTCGGTAAAAGATCCCGTTAACCCTAAGGACATAAAGGGTGTTTATTTGATCCCTTGTTCTTGTGGGACTCCCTATATCGGGGAAACAAGGCGCTCCATCCATCAGAGAATTAGCGAACATGCAGCTGACCTGAGACATGGGAGAACCAAGTCTTCGGCATTAGCAGAGCATGTGGATAAGACCAATCATCAGGTCTGCATAGAGGAGGCCAAGGTCGTTGCCGAAGTTGCTCAGTTCCATCATCGTAAATTCAGGGAAGCTATTGAAATTGAAAGAAGGCCTAACAATCTCAATAGAGATGACGACTGGAAGATCAGTAGATGGTGGATCCCTGCCCTTTCATCTTAGTGTTTCTTCCCCTCCCCCCGCCTCCTTTCTTCCTTTTCCTCCTTGATCTTTGGGTCCTTCTCCTGCTTTTTGATTCTAGGTCGGTCTTCCCGTTTGGTTTTCTATTTTTCTTTTCCTAATTGATATTATTAAGTATAATCTTAGCTAATATATTTTTATTTTTTTTACAAGTAGATTACCTTTTTAAGCCAACCATTAATAAGTATTTTATTTTTTAACAACCTAATATTATTATCTTAACTATAATATATATATAAATATATCATAAGTATTAATAAATAATTTATTAAACAAGTAAATTAACTTTTTAAAACTAACCGTTAAAAGTATGGTTATATATCCTAGCTTTTTTCTTAATGACCTACTATTATTAAAATATTTATATATATTTAATAATTTAAATAAATAAATGAATTATTTTTAAATAAACTAACCATTATTATTTATCTTATAATAGAAGGAAAAATAATATTAACAATAATAATATTTAATAAATAATAATTAATAAATAATTTAATAAACAAATAAATTAACTCTTAACTATACATTAACAGTTTGGTATTTATTAATTTTAATATTAATATATTATTTTAATTTATATAATATATAATATATATGCAATTAATTAATTAATTGATTAGATAAACGAATTATTAAAAAACTAACATTAACTTATTTTTACCTAATTTATCTTGGTTCTATAAATAAAATAATAAATAAGAATAAGAATAAGAATTATAAGAATAATAATAATATTGATTAATTCATGAAAATTTGACCTGGGCCTTAAGTCAAAAATTAGTCGTTTATCTTTTTAGCTGTTGGAGTCTCTGCTCAGACTATTTAACTTGCTGGACTAGATCTGTTTCCTCAACTTGTCCTGACGATGATCCACACTAGTTGGTTCGGAACGCGTCGACAAAGGTCTTTCTATATGTGATTTACGCTTAAATTCTTCTTATATACATGATATTTTCGATCATAAATCTCAAATCCTTCGGGTTGCTCCACGTAGACCTCTTCTGTGATTGAACCGTGCAAGAACGCGGTCTTGACATCCATTTGATGTAGGTTCCATCCTTGTGAAGCCGCAAGGGCTATGGTCGAGCAGATGGTCATATAACAGGTGCAAATATCTCATCATAGTCTATAACTTCCTTCTGGGAGAAACCACAAGCAACAAAGCGAGCCTTATACTTTTCCGTACTTCCATTTACTACATGCTTTATCTTGTAAAGCCATTTTGACGTGACAACTATCTTGTCCTCAGGTCTGGAACTACTTCCCAGACATCATTCTTCATAATAGACTGGTATTCTTTGGTCATAGCATCCTTCCATACTTGATGCTTGACGACATTTGAGAATGATGAAGGCTCATTTTGTATAATCGTGCTCATGATGGTCAGGTATCCTTGATACTAGTTAGGTTTCTTACTTTCACGGAAGGTTCCTCGGGGTGCAACATGTCCTTCAACATCATCAATTATCCCCCTAAGCCATGAAGGCCTCTTCTTAGAAGAGGAAGGCTCAGGTGGATAAATAGGATCCATGGGTTCCTCCACATCAAGCATTGTTGCATCATCTACCCATAGAGACAGCTTCCACAATCATACGGTTCTTCCTTTCCGCCACACCATTCTGCTCAGGAGTATGTGGTGTAGTAGTCTACCTCTGAATGCCAGCCTCAGATATGCTTGAGTCAATCAACTGTATTATATTAGAGGTCTTGCTTTGGCTTGAGGGGAATGGTCCCCTTTTGAGCTTTCCTTCGGCACATCCTAGACATACACCTTCTTTATTTACTCGGAATTCGGGCATCCCTGTCACCATTTGTCTTAAACCGAGTAGAGATTTATAATGAAGGGGTGCAAACCTTCGATGCCATAGTTTGGACTGAAGAGATGTGTCATAAGTTATGACACCTAGTGGACTTCCATCGACCTGATATAATGAATCAACACAAAACCCAAGAGTAAAGGCATCTTTAACATTATTTTTCCATATAGTACCGTGCCATCGCTGAAGGTTACCTTGTAGCCTTTGTCTTCCATTGCCGAGATGGACACTAGGTTCTTTTTGAGGTCAGGTGCATTTAATACATCCTGGAATTTCTAGCCTTCTTGAATGGTTGTCCTCTTTCTCGATTCCTAGCTCTCCTCTTACCTTTGCTATTGAATTTTTCATTCCTTTGATTGCCATCAGAGGGATTTTGATCATCGTCCCGGTGTGAGTCCTTTCTATCAGGGCATTCCCTTGCATAGTGACCTGCTTTATTGCAGATGTAACATTGTCATTTTCTTCCATCCTTAGGTACAACCTTTCCTTTTAATTTAGTCTCGGAATCATTTCTTTTCTTAGCATGAGAAGAAAAGGTAGCAGGAGGACCTTTAGGCATGGGCATTTCTTGCTCTTCTACCCTTGTTTCTTCTTGAATGCATTTAGCCATTGATTCCTTGAAACCAGGAATTACATTATTGTTCTGAAGAGTAGTCCTAAACATGTACTATTCGGATGGTAATCCTCCAAGATGCGTGAGTGTCATTTCTCTATCAGTAATAGTCTCATAATAGATAGGAGATTGTTCTTGATCTCGATGATTCTTAGGAAGTATGCTTGCATACTCTCATCTTTACCCTTCTGGATTTCCCTCAGCTTATTTCTAAGAAATAAAACTTGATTTGCATCATTTAATTTAAATAAACTCACCAGTCTATCGTAGATCTCCTTGGAGGTGTTCAGATCGGAGATGTAGGCCACCAAGTGTTTTTCAATAGAGTTCTTAATGATATTATTCACTTTAACTTCTCTGTTCTTCCATTTGTTCTTGGCAGCAGGAGGTGCATTTGATGGAGGCTCAACAATATTGCCTCTTACATGGTCTAGGACTCTTTGATCTTCTAGGGTTAGATCGATAGACATATTCCATCTGTGATAGTTAACTTTCTCATGAAGCTTGCCTTCAGTAGAGTGTTGAGGACCCCATAATTCTTTTTAAGATAGCCTTTCCAATCTTCTCTTCGGTGATTGCTGTTGCTCTTACTCGGGCTTTGTCTTCACCTCAGCTCTGATACCATGTTAAGTTATGGTATGTTCTATGCTTATAACAGTTTACTTCTTTTACTTATTATATTCCATAGATTAGCAATCACATGTACATAAAGTAAAGTGTAGATAGAACATTAAACGATCGACATAAAATAAGCCAAGACAAGAGACACAAGATGTGGCAGCTAGCCAGGGACAAAGCCCACAATGTGTGGGGAAACCCTTTGATCAAATATTCTTTTATCTTCAATAATTCAGTAGAGAGAAATAGTACAATAAATCTGATTTATATCAGTAGTAGCAAACCTTAGATCAACAACATCAGCATTAGCGGCTTCATCATCAAACTAGGGCAGACGATATCTCACAAACCGACCGTTGGATCGGCTTGATTCCACCACCAAAAGTTGCGGCTTCTAGAGGAGGTTTAGATGAACCTACATCATAGTTCAGATGAGGAGATATTCTAGTCCACGTAGGTCAAAATTTACTTCTACAGTTGCAGCCTCAGTTTTAGCAGCTTCCTTCAAACTAGGGCAGTCAATATCTTGCAAACCATCTGTTGGATTGATTTGATTCCACCACCAAAAGTTGCGGGTTTCAGAGGATTTTTAGATGAAACTACAACGTAGTTCAGATGAGGAGATCTTCTAGTCCACGTAGGTCAAACTTTACTTCTGCAGTTGCAGCTTCAATTCAGCAGCTTCCTTCAAAATAGGGCAGTCAATATCTTGCAAACCATCTATTGGATTGACTTGATTCCACCACCAAAAGTTGCAGATTTCAGAGGAGGTTCAGATGAACCTACAGTGTAGTTCAAATGAGGAGATATTCTAGTCCACACAGGTCAAACTTTATTTTTGCAGTTGCAGCTTCAGTTTCAGCAGCTTTCAGCTTCACATGTGTGAGGGAGAGACCCTTTTCTGCACAGTAGAGAAGATACTATTTTCTGCGTAGTAGAGAGAGAGAGAGGTGTGATGAGATGAGTGAGTCCAAATGAGGAAAAGTCCTCCTATATTTATACACAAATGATGATGTTTGAATAGATGTGACTGTTGGGCTTCTTAGCCTACATGAGTTGTAGGTCGGCTTGATAATAATTCCATAATCAAAATAAATTCATATCTCCATGAATACTTATCGGAATCAGATGATATTTATATCAATCCTACACCTCTCGACGATAGGAATCTAATAAAATATTATCAGCCATGAACAAGATGACCCACATGAAGTTTTGCCCTAGTTGCCTTTAACAAAGCACTATTACACTGTCCATAAGTTTCATACAAAGGCCCTAATACGCTGACCTGTAGACTTATACTCAGGCCCTAATACGCATCCTAATGCAGTCCATCTTCGCTTGCCAAAGGAGGCCCTAACCACATATAAGAGAGCCCTAATACGCACTCCTAGAATAGACACTATCACAACTAATCGAAGCTTGTTGATAGCGTAAAAGAAGAAGGAAAGTTCGAGTTGCTGTAGGTGACAACACTATCATAGAGACAAGACTGTTTGCGTATTCTTTCGTGACTGCATGAAGTTGTTCTCTTCTTGTAGGAGAACCGAGTTAGAGGAGCTAAGGGATAGATCTGTTGGGATCTCATTGGAAGGACAAGAAGCAAGGTTTATGTTGCCTGGAAGCCACAAAAATACTGTGCGTTAGGCCGCAGGTCATAACACCACAGTCTAGGATTGTGTATGAGTTTTGAGGACTCGTACATATGCCCAAATCAACAACATAACCAAAGAAGTGTCCTAGTTTGCTTAAAGCACTGTTTCAATAATGCTTGGTACCCTAACCAATCATCATGATGACAACTGCAAAATATGTACAACATGATGATGGAGGGCAGTAAAGCTGTGTACAACAACTCAGCAATAGAACAGTGTGATGCAGCTTGAACAGCATGAAGCTTGGCGAGATCATGGGCAGCACAATGATCATGAGCAACATGAAGATGCATGATGCAACATGATGATGCTACATGGTAAGGTGTAGCAGATGAACAAAATGGATAGGTGAAGTTGTCACCTAGGAGATTCAGTTGAAGCAGAATGTCTTCAACTAATCTCATCATTATAGTGCTCAGATCCAGATAAGTCAAAGTGTTGACTTTTATTGTAAATGTACTCTCTCTCTCTCTCTGCTGAACTTTGAAGATAAAAGAAGATTTGATCAAAGGGTTTCCCCACACATTGTGGGGTTTGTCCTTGGCTCGCGCCATATCTTGTGTCCTATTGTCTTGGCTTGTCTTCTGCGTTTTATATTTATGTTCTATCTGCAGTTTATCATAATGCTGATGTGATTGCTAACTGTGAAAATTTGAATAAATTGCTCTAGCATAGAACATACCTAATCTTAACAACGTTCAAATCACTGTACACTCTAGTTGTCACTTGTTTTCCTTAGCATGGTCACTCATCAAATATCTAGGTTTCATTATTTGTCAACAACTCTATCTGGCTGTTACAGTCTAGGAGATCCTTGCACTAATGCTGCTACGAACCAGGGTTCAATATATGAAAGCTCAACACTTGTGAAGTCTAAATGCCAAAGAAAGGTGTCATTATGTTACTGTTTCATCACAAATGATTGTGGCATATACTTCACCTGAACAAGAATGTGACTGTTCCTTTGTATATGACAGATCCCTTGTTTATAGAACTATGTTGATGATGAGCCTTAGTCTGCAGCCGAGAGATAGCACTGATTGTACTTTAATTGATTCGGTTCACCCTTGCTTGCCTTGGAGAAATATACCTTGAACTTCAACAACCCATAGTCAACAACAACTTTCCTTCTTTGGTGATCATTGAGGCCACTCAAATAATGAGATTCTTATGCTCAGAACTTTGGGCTTCAAAAAGTACAACAAACCTAGAAGTATTTGGGTGTTCACAAAGTCTTAATAAACAAACCCTCACTAATGTAGATGTTTCCCTAGGTCAAAATTTCAGGGATCAATTTCAGGATTTTGTGAATTTGTTATAATGCCAAAAACGTTTCAGATAGAAGGCCTCCAAAGAATGTTCATGACCACAAACAGTAAGGCCATGTTGTTCACAAGTTTTTGCACAAAAATTAATGATGTCAAACCACCGCATCATGCTATAAATGTTTCAGAACTCCCCTAATTTGAGGTCCGAACTGCCCAACAAATCATCAAGCAATCAACACAAATACTTACCTTGAAGACGGAGTGGAGGAAGAATTTTTTTTGAGTCAATCAACAAGTAATCCGTTGCCCTAGCTGCCTCAAGGAGATCTTTCGCTATCTTATTTCAGGAGGCCGAAAATTCCTTCTCAGTTAGACACAAATTTCAGAGCTCATCTCACTAAATCATTTGTTGAATTCTTATGGTTTTGAAAGTGCAATAGATGTCTTTTTATAGTGTATGGTAAGTCTAGTTAGGGGCTTCATAAGGTATACATTGGGTTCATTAGATTTAATATGTGGCTTGTAAGTTAAAAAAAGGAAAGGCGGTTGGTCCAGAAAAAAATATTTTACATTGAACAACTAAAGGATACACCCTAAATATAAAAGAAATTTGTAATAATCATATCATTTTAATAAAAATAATAACTAACCCCTATTAACCATTTAAAAATGTCTAGAAATATTTTCAATTCCACTAGAAATTTGAAATCAATGATTGACTTAGTGCATATGGTCCTATCGTAAAGTCAATGATTGGTTTATTGTCTTTGGTTCTTGGAGTTATGTAACTTATACATGGTGAGATTATGGTGATAAACAATGTCATATATTGACAACTGTAGGAGGAGGTGTCATGTCATACCCCTTGGGGTTTTAGTCCAGAAACTGTGGTCATCAACTTCAATTGTGAATATCTCTCAAACTAGGAGGCCTCTCGGGGCGTACCACATATCAACAGAAACATCTTTGCAAGGAGAATCTAATGACATAGATCTCTGACCCAAACTCAATGATTTGACCTACCAAAAACCTTTGACAAAGTCAGGGTACATCCTCAGTCCAGGGAACCCAAACCCTAGGACTTTGGTTTCAACCATCCAATAGTATAACTGTTATCTTGATGTAATCCGACAATTACTAGGAAGCGTTCATGAGCCATCTGACATCAATGACTAGTGTTTTTAGTCAAAGTAAAACCCAGTCAACTCCATGGGTTGACATCAATGACAACACCATCCAACAATTTGTTCCCTTTTCTTCAACTTGGACTGCTACGTTTGAAGATTTTGATGCTTCTTTTACGATAAGTTCTTCGAATTTGTTCTTCAGTGATTTCTTATCATCTTTAAGTTTCTTAATTTGAGTAAGTAGATTTTGATTATGATTTTTTAAATGTAAAATTTCTTCATCTTCTGATTCAACTTCATTTTGACTTTCAAGCTTTTCATCTTTTAAATCTTTGATTTGTTCCAATAACTTTTGATTATGGTTTTTTAACTGCAAATTTTCTTCTTCTTTCTCTGATAGACTCTCATTGAGTTTCTTCTCGGAACTTTCCTTTTTTTGCTTCATAGCGTTGGACTTCTTGATTTGTGTAAGTAATTTTTCACTGTGGTCCATATGTTGAGAAATTTCTTCACTTTTGTTAGTGATAATTTTGTCCACTTCCTTTCTCATATTTTGCATCAGCTTTTGACTTTGTTGAAGTACTACTTTCAAGATATCTTGTATGTCTTCTGGTGATACTAGATCTAGCTTTGAAGTAGTATCCTTATAAGAGAATATTAAGAACTTCTTCATGTTTATGACGAATGACCCTAATGCTTCCATCTAGGACGATCCTAGAACTATGTCACTATCATCACAAAAAGATTTAACAGTGAATTGTGAGAGAAAGATATAATCTCCGATGTTCAGTTCTAGATTGGTTATCTCATATTGTTTTTCATATGTTGAATCCATTGTTTCAATTTTATTTGACTCGAGAATCACTAATTGGTTAGCACATTTAGTACTAACATAATTATTATCTTGGCTTGGAACGATAGAGATATGTAATGTCCACGATTATTTGAGCACGAAGTTGTTATTCTCGCTTGCTTAACTCTCTCCTTTAGACTAGCAAGAGGGGAAAATTGTCAAGGAGACTAAGGGAGTTTTGCCAACTCATGTAATGTTCCAAATATAAATTTAGTAGGAAATTTCTACAGAAAATTTAGCCATCAACTCCATAAACAATATACACAAATTAAACCACAAAATTAACAACAGAACTGGAAATATAATCTACAACTAAAAAATAAATAGCATAAACATGCAAAGAATCTTAGTCTTATTTTATTAATATAAGCATGCTGATACAAGACACTGGTAATGGTTGGGGTGATGGCCTCAAAAGGATCTATAATACCGCTGCAATTGGCCTCCAAATAATCTAATTTGATCACTGCACCTGTGAATTCGGAGTGAATTCACCAATGGGAGAGATGGGTTCTCGCCTAGTCTCACTAAATCACCCGAGGGTTTTGGTCCTGGGGCTATTAATGTAGAGAACTGAATTCTCCAATCCGCACCAAAGAGAAATAATCAAAACCAAGATGCCCCAAATGATCTCCTCCTCCTTTTAAAGATACCATAGATAGATCTCCAAACTTCTAAAAGTATTTTATTATTATTTTAGAAACTCCTTGACTTTGTCTCAAGTGACTTTTTAATTTATTTAAGTCACTTTTGACACTTTCCCCTTAATTAATATTTTCCCTTTTTAATTAAATGACTAATTAAAGTCATTTTTAAGGTGGGAAAATGGTAAATCACCCACCGTACTCTTTGACCACTAAAAATCACTTCTCAACATCCCATCCTGTAGATATTCTCGTTCTGGTTCCAATGAGCTATTACACTAAGGTGTTCCGTCAAATATTCCTCTCAAAATGCCGCCTTGAGCGTAATTAATTAAGTTATGCCCAATAATATCCACATGTTTTACAGGAATTATCAAAAAGCTACGAAACCAGAAACAATCTATGTGAAACTACTCATGATGATGAATATGCCAAGCGAATGTTGTCGGATCCCATAAAAACTCCTCACAACTCCCTTGGGATCCCTGATGACATAGTCCTGCCCCTGTGACCCGATCATCCTGTGCCTTGGAAATGCACCTTGGCTGTACTATAGAGGAAAATAAAAATGGGGACATAAAAAATCCTCTTGCCCCAAGATTGCTTGTCCTCAGGCAATTCGTATCCGTCCACTGCAGAGGCATCTTCAAACTAACACCAAGATCCCATATGAATCACTATGTTGCGCCATAACTCCACGCTAACCAAACATGAATTGGTCCCTCAATATGTGGATCCCAAACAATCCATTGACTCAATCCACCATTAATGGATCCACTTGGATCCTAAAGCCACCATAGCCAATCATCCTCGTCCATACCCCATTGCTCTGGCTATGATCTGTCTCTGGCCATAGATGATGTTCCATCAATAGAATACCAACTCATCACCTCTCTCCAATCCAACCTTTGGCATAGGTCGAGGTCAACCCCACTCTGTTGATGCTAGGCTAGTGCTACTAAAAAGCTGATGAAATGGCGGTTCCATCCCACTGCTAATGGAAACATGCAATATTGATGCAACCTAAGCCACAAATACCCATAGTATGCAATAAAATTGCATGTCACGCTATGTCAATGTCATGTTCCAAGATGAACACTAATATCAATGATGAAACCCTCTTAAACCAAATTTTAAGTCTTTTAATTGAATGTCTAAGCGACAACTATCAAACTTTACCATGAAACATTAATCCTGCTTATTTCTATTATAATTTCCATATAATAGAAATATTTCATAACCCACGCTTAAAACCTTACCTTTCAGCCATTCTTCAAACCTTTGCACATATATCGATGCTCTCCTTAGCGCATTAAATCTCTGTCGTCGATCTCATTCCTCAATCCAACGATTATCGCGTCACCCAATCACTAACTAGCTTAGCCGATCTCCACCATTGATTTGTCTCGCTTGATCCAACGACTATTGCATCACCCGCTCGCCAACTAGCTTGGTTGATCTCCACCGTTGATCAATCCTGCTTGATCCAATGGCTATCGCGCAATCTCGCGTGAAATCGTGCACGACAGATATCAGATCGAGAGCGTGCGAGAAAAGTAGTTTTCTTGTGCTACGTGTAGGTTGCTAAGGGTAATCGCGTAGAATTTTAGAATACCGCTTACAGCTTTTAGGGCGCGCGAGATACCACTTACCATCTTTTCAAGACCGCTCTGTCCTTCTGCTAACACGTTAACCTGCGTGTAATTTCAGAAGCGATATGCATCCAATCACTCATTAAACAAACGGTCTGTTCACTCTGTACCTTAAACTGTTGACTTCATTTTGCACAACTTAATCCTGGCCGTCTATCTCCCTCGCTCTCGTTTGTTGATCTGATTGATCCAACGGTTCCTATGCACTGTTGCTTTACTACTTCTTACTTTCACTGATCTCGATCTTCGATCGCTCTTCCGCTTGACTCCTTCCTGAACTTTGTTCTGCGTATTCTTTAAACGCTACCATTCCTGAGCTTTGATTTGGTCATTCAATCAGACTCCAACACTGTCTGATCATCGCAATACTCCTCTCAGCACTGTCCTCTCTCTCAGATTCTTCTTGAATTCCTTGCACACTTATGTTATGCAGAATTACTCTAATGCACACACAATCTATAATTCAATTACTCAATACACACCACACAAATTTAGAAATCGAGTTATCTGTATTACTAAGAAAACATTTACACAGTGAATTCCTTCTCGGCTTGATCTTCTATATCAGTGGACTTTCCTTTCCTACCCATATGCCTAACTGACTGACTGACTGACTCTATGCCTTTTAGGCTTACATTTATACAAAAGGTTCCGTTAACCAATTCTGGTTCAGATCCTTAATTTGCTGGACTAAATCCTGAATATCCTCTAAGTCCACTTTTGACTCCATTAATCCTTAAGGATCCTCTTTAGTTTCACAAATCACGAAACGAATTCCTAATCTAAGATTTACAATTGATTTCCAAATCTCTCAATCCCCACTAATCACTCATCATCACTCATGTTCTCCTACATTCGAGAGCATTTACAAATATCTTCACAATATCTAATTAATTCCTATTTCAATCACTCAAAACATTAGTAATTGCATTAATTTGATACATAGGAATCCAACTTCATTGAGAACACAAGCCTTCTAAGTTAACTAGAATATAATGAAATTGCTGAGCTGCTCCTGCATCAGACTCTCAAGGTTAAAATAATCATGATCTCCTGATCACGTGCTTCCGACCTTTGTCTTTGTGGATCCCATACTTTGTTCTGTAATTTGTCTTTGGTTGCTGTTGTTCTCTAGGTTTCCACACTTTATGTTGCTTTGCCCCACTAGTTATGCTTTCACAGCCTGTTGCTTTGCCTTCTTACTGTTGCTTTCTTCTGAGGCACCTTCATCATCAATCTTATTATTCTTTAAATCTCTGTCCAATTTATCTTTTGACTGATAATTACTTTGCCATTTGTTGTTGTACTCTGTCCACTCATCTTCAAACTGTTGTTTACTGTCTTCTCTTTGAAGTTGTTGGATTTTTACTACCGCCCTTTCATCCTTACCCTCTTGTTGCTTTCCAAATAACCTCTGTTCAATATCTATAAATTTATTTTCGAAAAATAAATTGTCCTCCAATTTCCTTTGTACTTGATTCCCCTCAAATACATCATTATGTTGTTCATCAATTCCAACATATTTTCCTTCCTCTTCTTTGACAACTCTCAGTAATTGTCCTTCACTTCCTTGACTAATTTTGACAATCAGTTTAACTTTTCCAAGCACGGTATCTTCATGCTTTTCATCTTCCTCATCAACATGTCTGACCTGGCAACTTCCAGTGTTCTTCAGTTCTAAAACTGATTTTTCAACTTGAAACATGTCTGTCTCATTTTCATCAAATTCTATAATCATAAAACAATTATTAGAATTAAAAATATAAAGCCTCATTACCTTTTCCCTTTCTGGAAACATCTCAATATGCTGCTCTGGGTTTTCCTTCAATTCCTTTGTCAACACATCAGTGTGTTGATTTAACCTCTCCTTCATATCATCTATTTCAATGATGTCTCTCTGCTCTGGTTCACAGTAATGAACTCCTTCCTTTGTAGTGTCAATTTGCTGAACTTTTATTACCATCTCCTTTTCCTTATGATTGTCTTTCATGACAATTTCTTTGTTTTCCTTTTTCAACAATTTATCCCGAGTATACATCCTCTGCTTTTCCAACTTTCTTCTTTGAAAGTCTAATTTTCTATATAACTCAATAATTTCAATTGGAGTAGAATTTGGAAATTTCACACAATTTTCCATACCTTCCTTTGTTATTGACAAATCATCAAATGTCCTTTCTCCCTTTGCTAAATCTTTTGCATGGTTTTCTTCTTTCTTCAATTCCGTGATTGTCTTTTCTTGTCCTGAGACAAATCTGCCTCCCCTTCTTCTTCAATACACTTTGCCTTGTTGTCTCTCTGTAAACCTTCTTCAAGAGCTATCCTTGCCCCATCATCTGCATTAATATTCTCCTGCATTTGTTCTTCATCAATAACATTAATCAAATTCATTAGATTACCTCTTTGAGACGATATTCCTTTGTTCGTCATCAAAATAAGATCCTGATCTTCCATCTCTATGGCAACTTTAAATGATTGTCTTCTCTCATCAAGTAACTCACCCATAGACTCTTTTTGTTGTAACCTGTCAAATTCTTCCTCTTCCGAGAAATTTTCTTTGTCACCTTTTACTTCAAGATCTTCATCCATCTTGAAGACATCTTCACAAAGTTGCTTTTCTCCTGCAATCATACACAAATTATCAGTTTTAAAAACATAAGACCTTGTGGTCTCACTTGATGCTTCAGTCATCATATCTCCTTGCTGGTCTGAATTCTCATAATAATTCATAAGATCTTCCATAGATCTCTAGTCTTCATCTTCACCCAGAACTTCACCCTGTTTTGGTTCACAAATGGAAACTTCCATTCTCAACTCAGCTTCACTGAGTTCTTCCACCAGTCACTTCACTTGCCTTTGCTGTAGCCTTTTCTGTAACTTAGACCATTTCACTGCCTTTTACCTCAAGACCCAACCTTGTCTTTGGTTTTCTTCTAGTAGTATCCTTAATACATTGAGTTGTTCTTTTAACTCCGCAATCTTCTTGTCACGCTCCTCTTGACTCATTCTCTTGCCATTTGCCTTGGCATTCTCCTTCTTCACTTTTCTTCTGTTGTGGTCTTCCTCAGAACCTCTGTTATCTCTCTTATGACTATCAGTAGTCATCTTCTTCTCTATCTTCATGAGTTACCCACTCACTTACTATTCGCTGCATTAAAGCCTCTGCAACAACAAGTCCTTCCTGCTGCCACTTACCTCACCAAGCTCTCCTCTGTACTTGGTCTTTTGGCAAGCACTTGGTTCTTTATTCTCTCGAACCTCTTTGAGCACTTCTCTCTGCTCCTTCTAGGCTTCAACTCATCTGCACCTTTTAAGAACACAACTGTCCTCTTGTATTTCAATCACAATGAAATACTAGTTTCTGACCACCTTTTCTTTCATTCAGAAATTCTTACCAGCTTCCTTCATCCCTTAGCAATTCTACCCACATCCTTTGTGGAATTGCCTTTATGATCTTTCCGTGTGCTGCAACAAAATCTTTGCAGTAACAGTCCCCCTTGCTACATGATACCTCACCAAGCTTTTCTCTTCTGAGCTCAGTCTTTTGGCATCTCTCTGGTTCTCTCCTCTGGAACCAATTGAGCACTCCTTACTCTAGGTTGCTGCAATCTTCTCACCTTCTTCTGCCGCTACCTGTGCGACAATATAAGACCACAAACTCTCCAATCTTCAAACCAAATTAAAACAAAAACATATCATCTCACCTTTAAGACTTCTGCATGATCTTGTTCTACCATTCACCTGCACTTTGAATGGATTGTTCTCTGTTTCTTTGCATCTGCAAATTCTGCTATACTTTATCTCTGTGTGCGTACTGTTTGTCAGATTTAAAATCTGATCTCCTCTTGCCTGCATACATACCTTCAAAACATAACTCTGTTCTAAGTTTTCTCAAAGAATTCTTACACGCAAAAATTCCTTGTTCTGCTCTGATACCAAATGATGCAGCCTAAGCCGCAAATACCCACAATATGCAAATAAAATTGCATGCCACACTATGTCAATGTCATGTCCCAAGATGAACACCAATATCAATGGCGAAACCCTCTTAAACCAAAGTTTAATTGAATGTCTAAGCGGAATCTATCAAACTTTACCATGAAACATTAATCTCGCTTATTTCTATTATAATTTCCATATAATAGAAATATTTCATAATCCACACTTAAAGCCTTACCTTTCCTTCATTCTTTAAACCTTTGCACATATATCAATGCTCTCCTTAGCACATTAAATCTCTGCTGTCGATCTCATTCCTCAATCCGATGGTTATCTCGTCACCCGATCGTTAACTAGCTTAGCCGATCACTACTGTTGATTTGTCTCATTTGATCCAATGGCTATCACGTCACCCGCTCGCCAACTAGCTTGGTCGATTTCCACCGTTGATCAATTCCACTCGATCCAACAGCTATCACGCAATCTCACGTGAAACCGTGCATGATCGATATCAGATCGACAGCGCACGAGAAAAAGTAGTTTTCTTGTGCTACATGTTGGCCACTAAGGGTAATCACGTAGAATTTTAGAATACCAATTACAGCTTTTAGGGCGCACGAGATACCACTTACCATCTTTTCAAGACCGCTCTGTCCTTCTGCTAACACGTTAACCTCCGCTTACTTTCAGAAGCGATATGCGTTCGATCACCCATTAAACAGACAGTCCGATCACTCTGTACCTTAAACTCTTGACTTCATTTTGCGCGACTTAACACTGGCCGTCTATCTCCCTCACTCTCGTTCATTGATCTGATTGATCCAACGATTCCTATGCACTGTTGCTTCACTACTTCTTCCTTTCACTGATCTCAATCTTTGATTGCTCTTCCGCTTGACTCCTTCCTGAACTTTGTTCTGCATATTCTTGAGCTTTGATTTGGTCATTCAATCAGACTCCAACACTATCTGATCATCGCAATACTCCTCTGAGCACTGTCCTCTCTCTCAGATTCTTCCTAAATTCCCTGCACACTTATGCAAATACCCACAATATGCAAATAAAATTGCATGTCATATTATGTCAATGTCATGTCCCAATATGAACACCAATATCAATGGTGAAACCCTCTTAAACCAAAGTTTAAGTCTTTTAATTGAATGTCTAAGCGGAAGCTATCAAACTTTACCATGAAACATTAATCCTGCTTATTTCTATTATAATTTCCATATAATAGAAATATTTCATAATCCACACTTAAAGCCTTACCTTTCCGCCATTCTTTAAACCTTTGCACATATATCAATGCTCTCCTTAGTGCATTAAATCTCCGTTGTCGATCTCATTCCTCAATCCGACGGTTATCTCGTCACCTGATCGCTAATTAGCTTAGTCGATCACCACCGTTGATCTGTCTCGCTTGATCCAACGGCTATCGCGTCACCCGCTCACCAATTAGCTTGGTTGATCTCCACCATTGATCAATTCCGCTCGATCCAATGGCTATTGCGCAATCTCACGTGAAACTGTGCATGACTGATATCAGATCGAGAGTGCGCGAGAAAAGTAGTTTTCTCGTGCTACGTGTCGGCCACTAAGGGTAATCACGTAGAATTTTAGAATACCAATTACAGCTTTTAGGGCGCACGAGATACCACTTACCGTCTTTTGAAGACCGCTCCGTCCTTCTGCTAACATGTTAACCTCCGCGTACTTTTAGAAGCGATATGCATTCGATCACCCATTAAACGGACGGTCCAATCACTATGTACCTTAAAATCTTGACTTCATTTTGTGTGACTTAATCCTGGCCGTCTATCTCCCTTACTCTCGTTTGTTGATCTCACTGATCCAACGGTTCCTGTGCACTGTTGCTTCACTACTTCTTCCTTTCACTGATCTCGATCTTCGATCGCTCTTCCGCTTGACTCCTTCCTGAACTTTGTTCTGCATATTCTTTAAATGCTACCTTTCCTGAGCTTTGATTTGGTCATTCAATCAAAGTCCAACACTATCCGATCATTGCAATACTCCTCTGAGAATTGTCCTCTCTCGGATTCTTCCTGAATTCCCTGCACACTTATGTTGTGCAGAATTACTCTAATCCACACACAATTTATAATTCAATTACTCAATACACACCACACAAACTCAGAGATCGAGTTATCTGTATTACTAAACAAACATTTACATAGTAAATTCCTTCTCGGCCTGATCTTCTATATCAGTGGCCTTTCCTTTCTTGTTCATACTGACTGACTGACTCTATGCCTTTTAGGCTTACATTTATACAAAAGATTCCGTTAACCAATTATGGTTCAGATCCTTAATTTGCTAGACTAAATCCTGAATATCCTCTAAGTCCACTTTTGACTCCACTAATCCCTAAGGATCCTCTTTAGTTCCACAAATCACGAAACCAATTCCTAATCTAAGACTTACAATTGATTTCCAAATTTCTCAATCCCCACTAATCACTCATCATCACTCATGTTATCCTACATTCGAGAGCATTTACAAATATCCTCACAATATCTAATTAATTCTTATTCCAATCACTCAAAACATTAATAATTACATTAATTTGATACATAGGAATCCAACTTCATTGAAAACACAAGACTCCTAAGTTAACTAGAATATAATGAAATTGCTGAGCTGAATGCTCCTGCATCAAATATCCTTCACACTTAAGGGCCCTTACTGTACTAAGCCCCTAACTAAGAATGATGCTCCATCAATACGATACCAACTCATTATCTCTCACCAATCCATCT
Source organism: Pinus taeda (assembly GCA_000404065.3). Lineage (NCBI taxonomy): Eukaryota > Viridiplantae > Streptophyta > Pinopsida > Pinales > Pinaceae > Pinus > Pinus taeda. The sequence continues at coordinate 21,251 of APFE030861567.1, forward strand.
TGTGGGGAGGATCTGATGCATGGGTACCTGTATATGGAACAAGTTCATTATGTTGCCCCATGCCCAACTCATGCAATTCTGCCTGGTCAACTAAAAAGACCCATATAGAAAACCCCGCCTCTCTCCCTATAATGGACACAAGTGGGCAAACCGTGCTGCAAGCCCTGTCTATGTACTCTT